>JAOXXN010000065.1:7199210-7225674 GCA_026770055.1 Myrmophylax atrothorax | reverse complement strand
ACTGTTCCTGTTTTCTACAATGAAATGGCTGAATCTGGCATTTCTTGAATGAAAACCAGACATAATCCTTGTGATACTTACATTAAGTATGATGAGGAACATTATTTTTTTCTTTACTGGCATATATGGCCATTGAAGGAAGGAAAACATCTACAGTAACTTTTGTGCCCCTGCCATTTGACTTCCCAGTGTCAAATGATCACCTAAGGTCACTCTCTGACAACATAACCAAATAGGAAGCTCTGGGATATCAAATATGCTTGCATTTACATAGAAGAGGAAGGAAAAAAAGTGATACAAGCATTTCCTGTACTGTAGAAACACTTGAATATTTGTTGCAGTTGAATTGTGACTGGTTCACCAAAAGTTCTGCTCCAAAAATGTCTTCAGTCCTGATCCTAATGACATTAATGACACTAAATATCAATTTACTATTGATGAAGTCCCAAACATAAGAGAGAAAATAAAAGATCAGTGAATAGGTCTAAGGATCTCGCCACCTGTATTTTTGGGGAGTTGTCATATTGCTGACTATGAATTTCAGAGTGAGCCGCCACTCCTTGACACCTGTAAAAGCACCAAGTTGTCACAGGCATCCCCACAACTCAGTCTTTCCTGATGAGTTAACCTTGGTAAAATTTATTATGGGCCTCGAGAGAAATGAATTCTCCTAATTAGATGGAGGATTTAACTTAGCATAGCAAATTTGTCCCATGTAATTTGGCAAATCTCAGACTGGTGGAGGCAGGACCTCCAAAACAGTCCTGGTGACAGAAGGAGGGTCACCTCTTCCATTTGCACATCTGGATCAGGAGGAGGATGATTTACTATCCCCACCCCAAACGTCTATTGAAAAGAACAATCCCTTTGCTCACAAAGGACCAATGATTCTGCTGCATATTTAACTGGAATATGGGCAGTTGCAGAGCTGAAGATGTAAGACTTAGAATATGATTGGGCTAATTGCTTCCAGAGGGAAAGAAACAGAAAAGAGCTATATGTAAAAAGGTATCCAATAGCTGAAAATCAGATTTTTCCCGCCCCCTCAACTAATACTGTTTGCAGAGCTTTAAATGTCAGGTGGAACATAAATTAACTATTCTTTCTTGTAAGCATGTGCATTTTCTGTCTTTTGTTAAATCTTTTCTCCACTAGCGGGTCATGCTGATTAACAGCAAAATGCAGCACATACAGGTGGGCAAAAGAAATGTGTATTCTGACTAATTAGCTGCAGTTAGTAACTAACCATTGATGTTGTATCCAACATTGCAGATTTCTTATCCTGAGAGACTGAGTAAGTGCAAAGTTGTGTTAACTCCTCTTTTGTAACAGCAGGGCCAGGAGCTGGTTAAAGTCAAAGGAAAGATTCCTATTAACTTTAGTGGTCTGTGGATCAAGCTCTTGGTATATATAGAAGGCCCCTGAAACAAAGTTTTATTTTTTTTAATGTATTGTCTCATTTGTTGAATAGCATGGCTTGCTGCCCAGTGTTATGGCAGTTCACAATGACTATTCTTCCCACCCATTCTCCTCCTCCTTCCATTAATCAGTGATGGGTCGAATTCAAATGTTTGGGAAGTTCTGTCTGGTTTTGATGTGATGGTACATAAAAATATCTACAAAGTAGCTATTAGGGTGCTTGGTGTGGCTTCATTTGTCCTGGGGAAACCTCCCCCTCCTCTCTGAGAGCAGCAGCACATTTTGTGGGAAGGTTGGCAGCTCTACAAGGTCTTCTTTGAGGAGAGCTCCACTCCCTCTGCCTCAGTGGCACATCCATCATTTTTGGTTTTCCTTTCCAAAATGCTTTTCACAAAAGTCACTTCCTTGTTTCACATTACTCCATGCTTTGTGAATTCAGACTGAAACATGCTGTGAACCAGATCCCTCTCTGGTGTAAATCAGCATCATCCTGCTGCTCTCAGTGCGGCTACGACATTTTGTACCCATGGAGGATCTTGCCCATGAACTTTTTGCACAAGGAGGCAGATTTGGTGAAGTGAAAAAGGATTCACATGTTTTGGGAAGAGGTGTAAGCAGGAACAGCAAATGGAAAATCTTACTAAATAATAAGGTGTTCAACTTCACAGATTTAACATCTCTGTTCTGCTGAATGAGATAATTCTGGTTATTTTTTTTTTCCTCTGACAATCCTCATATTGTCCATTTCTGGGTACTAGAAATTGCTGCAGAGGAAAAAAAAAAGGACCAGGCTGATGAGAGCTCAATTATATAAAATAACACTACATAAACATATCCTTTGCCCTCCCATTGCCTTCTGTAACTCACCACTCCAAGCACCTTTTTAAAAAGTTCCTCAAGGGTTATTCAAGGATGCATTTGGTTAGGTTTACAGTATTTGCCACTTGCTGGCCAAAAGTGACAGAGGGGATTTCAATGTGCTGCTTTTAACATGGTGGCACTGCCTTTAATTTTGCCTAAGTGATTATACATGTTCGACTGACAAATCACTGTATGTAGCTTTTGTGGTTGGGGGCTTGTTTTATCAAAGAATTCTGCTGAACCTCTTCCAAACCAGAACTCCCATGCGTATAATTATATTGTATTTTCATTATATAAACTTTATTTTTAAGACTGAAAACATATGAAATGATTATGGGAATGTGCGTTCTACACGACACCACCACGTACTTGTGGGAAGAGAAGTTTATAACACAAACCAAAGGTTGTCACTGATGTACAGGTACAAGATCCATCCATGTGACTCAGGAAACTAATGATGGGATAGAGGGATCTGAAAATACAGGCAAATTGAACTTCAGATTGAAAGGAAACCCTTATTTCACATTACTGCTGTGGAAGCAGATCTCAAGGATTGACAGTTGAACAGTACTTGTATAGCCAATTTATACGCTTCCAAAATATCTTTTAAATTGACACTTCAAAGGTGTACTACATCATTAATAGATTTGATTGGTGCAAATACATCTCTGTTAGAGACCTATTTTTTCCTGGGACAACTATTTTGGTGTTTTGCCCCAAAATTGTACATTTGGGATTATGTCTTTAGTTCAATTTCATTGCCTTCTGTCACAACCCAATGAGGACCCAATTTCAGTTTGAACAGGCACCATAGAGACCAACATTTGAAGAGATCTGTAACAGAATATTGTTTAAGGCAGGAGCCAAAATTCTACCCAACAGTAAGGTCTGGCTGGGAGGGATCAACTGTGTAAGTTCTGAGTAAGTTGTCATCACCATCATGACCCTGGTCCATATTCATTCATATGGATTCACGGAGATTTTTTTATTAATAAGGCTGTCGAGCATTGCCCTCACATCACAAATGAGCAACTGAGTCACCACGTAGATTAAGCAACTTACCAAGTACATACTAAACATATCCACATAATTCAGCACTTGAATTCAACTCTCTTGCATCCTTATTCTGATGCCCTAAACGATAAACTGTTCTTCATTTCAAATGTCCTTGGTAGCTCCCTATGTAATCCATGTTTTTTAGCTCCCTGTGTAGTCCATGGGTTTTTCCTGTCTGCCTCAGTAACTTTTGCTTAGTGATTGTCTAAAAAACAACCCCTAAAAAAAATCAATACTCTAAAGGGTATGTCATGAAAGCAAACAATTTCTTTTATATATATGTATACATATATATTTATATGTTCATATATAGTTTTATATATATATACACATGGAAACATGCACATAGAGAGTGAGAGAGACACACATAGAGCAAACTAAAGGACATATCCATCATCAGAGCAATCTGTGAGCCACCTAAGATAAATGCTAACTCCTTCAAGGCAATCCCATACAATAGATCAATAAACAATATCTGCAGTTTCTGGCTAGGAGTTTAAACCCTGTCATTTACAAGCCAAAAAAATGGGTCAAAGAATAATGGTGATAACTTGCCTTATCATCAAGCACTGTGTATTGTTGTCATCTGTAAACTGCTGACAAGCACCCTCACATGGGCTCTGACAGAAGTCAGTGATGTTACAGTGCTGCAAACCTGAGTGGAAAATCAGGGACTGGGTTTAAAAAAAATCCTCTTATAATTATGCATAACTTGTAAGTTAAGATTTAACAAACTTAAAAGGACAACAAATGCAGAAAAATACCTGAGTGGAACACAGGGGCTTCCTAACCACCAGAGAAGTCACCTGTAGGCAGTTTTGCAGCTCAGTGTAGCAAATTCCTGCACTCTCAAAGTTCCCAGATGAGTAACTTGGAGCTCTTGGGCAGGGAGAGTCTGAAAACTGATGTATCACTGTGGAGCAGAACGTCTGTTTTTATCATCTCCACTTTGAGGAATGTCCATTCAACATCAAAGCTTAATGACCACTGGCTAAGGGTGCAGATGGAATGTGGTTTCCACATTTGGAAGGACACTGTGAGGAATCTGTTCGTAAAGAGTGTTTATGTTTGAGGGACTTTGCATGCAGGCTGTCTCCTCAGTGGCATGTTAAACTCTGCTCTCCAAAGTAAAGAGTGCAGGAGGCAAAGTAGTGGAAGGGGAGGACAAGAATCCAAAAGAATGGAAAAGCTGCAAAATACATTTCTTTAGCAACACTGAAATCGAATTCGCAAGATTTGAAGTGACCTTCTCATTTAAAGGAAGGAAAACAAACTCTGGTAACTCGTCCAAACTCATCACAAATGATTAAGTGCTGAGGGGGTCTGGAGTTGTAAAACAACACTGTTTTTGCGTACCCCCACAATGGATACAATTTCCCAACACATCATGTGTTCAAACACTGAAATCTCTCAATATATTTGCAAATTCCTTCTGTAATTTTCAAAGCTTTGCTAATCTTGCACCATCTCCTTCCCTCTTTCCATGTCTCCATGTGCATGCTGACTTAATGCTGTCACTGCTGTCAGTTAAAATTTGCCTTTCACAGCCTCAGCAATCATTTTGGGTACAAGGGAGGAGTTTGCCAGCACACTGTGGCATGGCATTTAGGCTTGGCTTTCACTGGATGTTTATTTCCATTGAAGACAATCAGTTCACTGCAGGTGTTCTGCAGACCCAGCACTGCAGTTTCTTATCATTTCTAGAGAGATTAGAGCTAGAAACTTTGCTTATTTGAAGGTAACAGAGAATTATCCTCAGTTTTTCTCCCAAACTCATGCAAACAACTTCCCCAGTCCCAAAATAATTCCCAAACTACCTTTCCCCCTCCTCATATGTATTATGTATTCCTCTGCACTTCCTGATCTTGGCAGGGATAACTCAGAAATAGCCCTTACAATGGTGTTTCCACTCCGAAAGAGGAAACACTGGGTGGGAGGAGTTACGAAAGGAACAGAGGAAGCAAAGCTGTTTTCACACCAGCTCAAGCTGCACTTTTACAGCAAATCGGTGGAAATCTGGGATGAAGTTTGCTATGAGCCATCAGAGCCCCATCCCAGCACAAAGCCAAGGGGAAGGTGCACAGCCCGGAGCGTGCGTGGCTCCCGCATCACTCCGCACAGCTGATGCTGAGCTGACAGGCAGCTCTAAACCGGTGAATAAACGGAATGAATCAAGGTCAGGGCAGAGCCATCAGCGAGAATCCCTCCCTCCCTCCGCGGCTCCCTGGGGCATGGAAGGTGCTGCCTGGATGGCTCCTCGGTGCGGAGCAGCCGGACAGGAGGAGCCGCTCAGGGCACGCGTTTGGGCAGCGATCCAAGAGTTTAAAGGCGAACTTTTTTCCACGAAACCAAGAGCTGTATTTTTTCTGGGCTCTGGGAATGCGATGTCAAAGCAGCCTGTCCACGGATTGGGATTGCTTTCATGCGTCTCCACCTGCTGGCTGGCATTTCACTAATTGCAGGCGCCCGCAGGGATGGCACAGGATTTTTAGGAGTAACGAGCGCACATGGGAAACGCAACACAGTTTCACAAGAAGATGAGCAAGCGAGCGCGACAGGAGAGATTATTTTCTAATTTGAAAAAGAGCAACATCCTACCCTGCAGGTGGCAGGCCGAAGGTCACCTGAGTCATTTTCTCTTCAAGTTTTTGAGAAGAAAGATTTTCGGAGGGAATTAATTTCATAAAGAGCAACATCCTACCCTGCAGGTGACAGGCTGAAGGTCACCTGAGACATTTCAAGCTTTTGAGAAGACAGGCAGCAAGAAAGATTTTGGGGGGGAATTCATTTCATAAAGAGCAACATCCTACCCTGCAGGTGCCAGGCTGAAGGTCACCTGAGACATTTTCTCTTGAAGCTTTTGAGAAGAAAGATTTTTGGAGGGAATTCATAAAGCGTGGAACCCACAGCGTTTTCTTTCCCTACCAAAACCAGATGCTAAGAATGTTAACGTGCTTTCATTGACACAGGGAAAAGAGGGAAATTGTTTATTAATATCTGGAAGCATGAGCATTCTGGGGCCCACAGCTTAGTTGCTGTGTGGTTAGG
This sequence comes from Myrmophylax atrothorax, assembly GCA_026770055.1. Lineage (NCBI taxonomy): Eukaryota > Metazoa > Chordata > Aves > Passeriformes > Thamnophilidae > Myrmophylax > Myrmophylax atrothorax. The sequence continues at coordinate 7,219,290 of JAOXXN010000065.1, read as the reverse complement.
AAAGCAGTTTCTCAGCAAATGCAGGCAGGCAGCTGTTTCAAATGGAAAGGAATAGAAATGATTAATGACTTCTATGCTTTAAAGAAATGAACCCACAGGATTTCTTTCTTCTACTGTGCTGTCCCACTTGGCCATTTCTGTCATGTGCCCTGGGACTTTCTTTGGAAGTTTTCAATGGTCTGTCGTGAACTACTCTTTAGAAACTTAGTGACCAGATCTGGAGCCAGACTGATGCCAGCTGTGGATCTGATCCATTTGGACATACCAATATATGTATAATATCAACACTTGATATTCCATGAACTCTGTCCTGCAACAGCAATAGTATATTTTGCTTTCAGGCACTGCAGTGATGAGCATGGTATTAACTCATATTTAGAGAGCAGAATCAGTGTCACCCTTTCCCTTTTGCAGCCCTGTTTTACCCAGGCTATATTATACAACGTAGAAGTGGCACTCACAGGAACTGAAACAATACAAGGAATGAATCCTTCCTCTGCTGGTCATGTCAGATATCAATATGGATTATTGGTATTTTATCATCTTCTGCACTTCCAGCTTGTTTTATCCTCTCCAAACCACTCATTCTATCATCTGTTTCTCAGGTGTGCTTTCACTAAGGTCCCCAGGTCTTTGTGCCCAGCATCAGAAGGTGGCAAGGGTGAAAAAAATAATGAGGAAGAGAAAGAGGAATATGAAGAAAAGAAAAAGGCTATACAAAACACAGACAGTATTTTCACTGAATTGTTCACAGTGAATCATCCAGCCAATTTTATTATATTATTTACCAGAGAGAGTAAGTTCTACTCTGACTTGACCTCATGGAATTGATTTGAATTTACTTCTGTTCAAAAGGGTACATAATTTGATCCACTAAAGGGTTTTTTGCCATTTTTTTCATTATGCATTCAGAACTGCTGGGACATGAAATGTGAATGTTTGCTCTTCCAAAGTATTATCCCATTTCAAAAGTGTTGTTCCATATTACTAAGCATTGAGAACAGGATTGTCACTGCAGAAGGTGTGAAAGGTGCCCATTGCATATCAATTAAACACAGCTAAGCATATTTATTACATACCTATACAAGCCACATTCCTGGCAGGTCAGTATATTCAGTTTTTGGTAGTACTAGAGATCTGACCAAATTAGCAGCTCTGTGAACTCAAAACCAGCAAGTAATTTAGAAGGTGCATGAGTTGAATACAGCCTGAATGTGTCTAATAACTTGGGTAAGAACAGCTAAAGAGACTTCTCACAGATTACTTGAAGACAGAGCAGGACTGGAGGATGGTATTTTCTTGTCCATGAGTATATTGCTCTCAAATTGTTGTTTCAGCACAGGAAGTTATCTGCTACCTGGGGCAACCGTGTGCACTTGGGACACAATTAGCCTGCTGTCTGATGAGATTTAAGAATTAGCCTCATAAGGCTTCCTTACAAAGCTGTCAAAAAGGATCAGCTGATTATTTGAACTAAGCCTGTTTAAAATACTTGAATAAACTGATACAAAATAAAAGGAACTTTTGCTCATGTGAACTTCACACTTCCTTTCCATCCTTTATTTCCACTGTAGGAATAAAGACCAGCTCAAATGAATAGTGTTTCACTTGGAGATCTCTGTCAGGTACCCAGGTGAGTTAGTACTGATGCCATTCAAAGCTCACAGCACAAGGACGAGCTTTGTATGTGTCAGTACCAATCACACATGGAGGTATAAAATCACATCTGTGTTCAGTCCAACTTCTTCTTTCACAGTCTATTTTTGAGACTGATAGAACTCAGGCAGGAAGTGTGAATGTGTGTGTATCTCTGGGTGTGTGTATCTGTGCTCTTGTGCACTATATGAGGGCCAGATCTGTCAATTCTGATTAATTTTGTTTTATTGTTGCTTTGGGGGGGTTGTTTGTTTGTTTGTTTGTTTGTTTGGGGGGTTTTGTCTTCTGGGGTTTGTTTTGTTTTGTTTTGTTTTTCAACTGCAAAATACTTCCTGAAAACCTCCCCCTGGTAATTCTATGTAGTTTAGTAACAAGAGCTGAGATCTTACTACTATCTGGATCATTTAGCTGATGTGCATATGGATAAATTCCTCTCTTGTTTTCCTGACCCCTTTTACCTTTCAGGCTAGTGCATCACATGAGTAAGTGCTCTCATTTGACAGTCTCAGTTAACATAGGATTTGACTGTCATATTATAAATTCTTTAAAAATAGTGCTCAGTTGATGATCCCTCCACAGTACAGTATTACTGCTTTGCATATTTTTTTAAAAAAGGCTGTGAATTTTATGGTTTTCCCCAAAGCTTGTTGGTGCTGAGCAGAATGTCAGGCAAGTGAATGGTCATGTGTGTCATTTGCAAACAGATTATACATCACTTGATATTCTCAGGCCTTAGAGTTGCACTACCTGTGCAGAAATACTGGTTTTGAACATTGCACTGTGAATACCCTAACGAGTGTTTCGGTTTTGGTAAGAAAATTATTGCCAGCAAATCCTTTGCCATTGTCTAAGTATAAAATAAAAGTCAGAGGGAAACTGAGAGGTAATTCAGAAGTGCCTGATGGGCTGTACATGAGCTTGACAGTGTCTACATCTTATTGAATGAGAAACTATGAAAACAAAGAAAATCTAAATACTGTAACAATCTGTGTGGGAAACAAATTATCAAACTGTTCAATACTTTGTACATTGCTCTTGATATGAACATAAAGGATTCCTGACTGAATGACATCTCTGCAAAGTGTATGTGGCTGGGAGGTGGTCCTTGTCTCACATGTTCCCTTTCCCAGGTTAGTGACACCTTGTTTCTGGCACAGACATTCATCCCTGTTCTTTCTGCCCTGCAAGATGAGGCTTGTAAGCACAAGGGGGGAGAAGTAAGACTTAGTGTAGCAGCACAAATAGCAGAGTAACTTCCATCCCTGGCTGGAACAAGGAGGAACTGTGGAAGGAATTGCAGCTCTATGAGTCACACTTCCTCCTTGGAGTTTCTCTTGGAGTGGTGCAGCTCCTCACCATGCCTTAGGCTGACACTGGAGTGAAGCTTGTCCATCCTCTTATCCACAAAGTGATAGAGAGAGAAAGAGAAAGGGAAAGAGTCAGGCACTGGATTATCATATCCTCAAATCTCCCAATTGCAGCTCTAAATATAGCCAAACAAGTGAAAATCCGTTGCTGGAAACAGTACAACTATTCAGCTCCCAACCCTTCAAACAACATACATGAAAAAACAAAACCCAACTAAAAACAAAAACCAAAACCCCCCAAAACCCCAAGTAGTTCTCTCCCAGCCGAGATCCTGTATGTGGAGCCATGTTAAGCACATTCTGATCTCCAGCCAGCAAGCAAAAAATTCCCAAATGCCACACCTATCCAGGGTGTGACTAGAGACTATCAACTAGTTTATATTTGCACTTTGATATACAGCACATGCTTAACATCATATGGTGTATCCTTGGAAAAAAAAATAGCAACAAGTTTCAACACAGAAATTGTGTTAGATTAGGAGGCCAGAATAAATAAGAGCCAATGAGTTGCAGAATGACTTGAGGTAGCATATAAGATCTCATGTTAAGAAATAACATGAAGGCAGTACATTGCAGATGAAACACATAATGAAGAAACATTCCAAACTCCTCGTTTGAGAAAAGATTACAAATAAAATAGGCTCAGGCATGCCATGTGTAAAATCTTTGATATGGAAATGCAGTAATGGTTAAATGAAATGGGCTGAAAATCTATTTATCAACAGTCTGTAATGCCTCCTTGGATCGTCCCATGAGAAAAGCAAATAAGGAGCAGCAGAAGGATATACAGACACTGTTAAAAAGTTTACATACCTCCTGCTTTCATACCTCAAGACACAGCCCTTCACCTCAACCTGAGATTTTGAGAAGTTAAAATGTTAGTATGAAAACACTCCTCAAAGGATAGAGGATGCATGCCCCGAGACCCAGATTTTCAGAAGTCACCTCCTGAGGTATATTTAAAAGGACTTGGTCTCTAGACAGTGAAAAGGAGCCCTCTGGCATCAGGCCCCCTGTGGGCATCTTGGATTGATATCCCCAAACAGCAGCTCTGCTGCTCATTTCTGAAAGCCTCAACCAGTGACTGCAAGGAGGCTCCACAAGGTCCTTATTCATGAAAATGCACAAAAAAAACCTGGGAAAGACCACCAGATCGTGCTCCACGTGACACCACCCGACTTCAATGAACTCCACACATCCCACCCAATACAGGAGCTGGGCTGTTCCTGTTACCTCCACATGGTTCTCCTTTGTATCCACACTGGCCCTCTATTCCATTATTGCCAATGGGCATGTAAGTCATTACAGCGCCCGACATGTGAATCACAAATGTGAGTGCCATGGAAATTAAACTCCTTGACCTGCTGGCATTTTTCTCTTTGATGTCAGCCTGAATAGGCATTTTTTGACTGGAGCACAGTTTTAATTTTGAGCGCTGGCAAGACAATCACAACCTTTTCTGCAAGGAGAATTCTTTGTTGTTCTTCCCGAATGACTTTCCTAAAGAAAGAGTCTCAGCAAGTAGCACTGCAGAAGGTCCAGATCAGATTTGCAGGAAACAGAAAACTGCTACTGTGTTCCTGTTCACATCAGCAAATGCACAGTGTGAACTGCATCAGGCTGAGCAAGTTGCCTAATTTCCATTAATGTGACACAGAACTGGAAATGGAAAATATTTGTCATTTGTTGCTCAGGACTTCTCTTCACAGTGGCAATGTGGATTTAGGGTTATCAGGACCACTTGCAGCTCCAGGTCTGAGCACCAAATACCCAAACAGTCAGAGGTGTTGGGACCCAAAGCCCTCTTTGAGCTTGGGGAACGTGGGAGAGTAGCAGCAAAGTGAATGCTCCTAACTCCAAGGCTGAGAACCAAAGAGATGCCCAGGGAGCCACAGCTCTGGTCTCCTCCATGCTTGGTGCTCACCACTGTAAATCAAGAAGTCCTGCTGTTCCAGAGCCCAAAGGTTGGGCAATTTGCAAGGGATCCAGGACCAATATTAGATTTCCATGTGAAATCCTGCAGTGTTTTGCTGAAACACCATAGTGGAGTCTGTTTGGAAATTACAGTTTCCCATCTCACTCTTGCTGACCTGTTGAAAATAATAAAAACAGAAAGCTCTCCAAGATGGATGACACTGGAGACAGGAATCAAAACCTCACTTGTGTTTCTAAAGGCTTTTTCCGTGGTTGGAAACCTGGTTCTTGCGTTCATCAAACACAGAGGACTATTTTTTTTTTTCACTTTCTCAGCCAGGAGACATCAAAAAGGGAGATGTCTAGGCCATCTATTACTCTGCTAGTCTTTTCTTTCAGTTCACAATGCAGTTCTTAAAGCTGCAGGATTTCAGGTAAATAAATATTCCAGAACTAGAAAATTCAAATTACATATCCATGGTATTTAAAGGAAAAAATAAAACGTGGCTATCTGGGGGAAAAAATATTGTTTGATGCACTGTTCTGTAATTTGTCAATTAAGCCTTTCCTAGAACTTTCAGTTTGGCAAAGAAGCAGAAAATAATTTTACAGCCAGGAAGATGGCACAGACGTTGACTTGTTGAAGTTCCAGATGGACTCAATGATTCACATAAAGTCATATTTTATAGCTAAAAAGCTGGAAAAAGAAATCCTCATTACAGAATCATTACAAGTAACTCCATAGTTAAAATTACAAGAAGAGCAGACAATTTATACTGAGCCAATTTTTCAAACCTCCTCAAACCCAAACAATAGGTGATTGACTGCAAAATCAATCTATCAAAGTCTGGAACAGAAATTTGAGGTTGTTTGGTAAAGACATAGCAATAGTACTTTTGAAACCTCATGATTTTCAGCTTTCTTACGAGATTTGTTTTCCTCAGAAAAAGGGGGAAGGGAACTTAGAGAATCAAGCACTAGTTACATCACTGCACTGCTTGGCTGGAGAAGATAAAATTCCACATGAAGTTGAAGGCAGCACCATTTTATCATTGATTTTGAGAGAACCAAGGTCAACAGACAGTAGAGAGAGAAAGGTCAAAGCAAATATCTTGAATTTAAGTCTATAACACTTGAAGATGCCACTACAGGGTCTCTCTTTAAAACAGAGTAAAGTCAACACACACTGAATACTTTCTTTTCCCCAGGAGATAGAAGTCAGCAAGCAGCACAATTTCTGCTTTGTTGAGTTTATATTCTATAGGTGCACGTACATAATGAAGAAGAAACTAATTAGGAAAGGCTAATGGTGACAAAAGTATCTTAGCTGAAGTGTTTGTTATGTAATTTTGTTTTTGAGACTTATTACTGTCAGTGGCTTTGACTAAAAGAACGTGCTATTTCTGGATGTACAAGGCACATTTAGTCCCCTTACAATGAGATTTGTAAAAGAGTTTTCTCTACATAACTGATTTCCAAATGGATATGAAAGGGGAAAAACTTGGCTCCAGATTTGAGGAAGAATGTGCAGGAGCTCAAACCAAGTGAAAGCAGTCAGCAGAAATGTGGATGCTCTCAGATTTGTGCGTCTGAAACCTTGAATTTTTCTGGTGAAACATAATCTGTTAATACAGAGTAGTGTTGTGTTTTACACTGCCGAGATGGACAGGACATAAACTCATGGAAAATGTGAGAAACCAAAAGCTTTTGCTAGTATGTACCATGCTAAAAAAGAAAGAATATAAAGAAACAAGAGTCCAGAGCTGTCCTGTGCCTGAGAAGTCTTCTGGTAAAAATGGAGTTTGTGCTAGAGAAAGGATGGGCAGACTCCTGAAGTGGATACTGATGTTCTTCATTTACTACTCAGTCCTGCCAAAAATTCTTGTAGTGTTGGCCAAGAAAATTCAATTTTTCTGGACCAGCTTCTCTGACCTGGAGGCAAAAAAAAATAATTATTTCTGTCCCCAGTCCTTTGTTTCTTTTGTCTATAAGAACAGCAAGCTATTCAACATTGGGGTTGTATCTCAGTGGATGTATTTGCAGTGCTTATATAGATGTTTCTCAGTCTCAGATGTGTCCTCTAGGCACAATGGTTCTAAAAAAGCAATTAACTGAGAACATGTGTTTAGTTAGTTAATTGTAATAACTTCAATCATGAGATTGGATCTAATTTTAGCTCAGTGTCAGTCAGTTCATATTCATTGATTGGCCTGTTCTCTCTAAGCCTATTGCCTGTGACAATATTGGTTCACAAGCAGGATGTCAACACGCACATGGAGAGTTCCATTGTTTGGTGGGTGTTTGTTTGGTGTCTTTTGTTGGGTTTTTTTTTCCCTTTTCCTGTGAAATGAGCAGGTGAGGATGCCTGAAAGTTAACTGACTGAGGACATGCTTCAAATATACCTGATGCTAATCAGTTTGGGAAGATGTGCAAGGTTATAATACACCTAAACAACATCAGGAATAATTCCTTAATTACTAAGAAGTGTGTTGAATGTGTGCTGAATCACCTTCACAGAGGCATCCTCCTATGCCTTATCTCACCGTCACAATATGTATTTTTCTGGTACAAAAATGTATTTTATTTCCTGGGAGAAAATCGTGACAAAGTGCAAATCAGCAATTCAGCACCCAGTGAAGCCAAGCAGAATTATTTCTTTGAAGACAAGAGGCATAATAAGGGTTTTGAAGCCCCTGCCCGTGGCTGCTGAGCACTTTCTCTCAAGACCTGTGAGTAAGGTCAGACTCAGATGTGGTTTCATCTCTTAAGATGTACTTAGCACCTCACAGTTTTCACTCCTGACACATATATCTTTTATATTTTTTTTTGTTTAGTTCAGAAAGATCACTGAAAAGTTTAATTAGAGAGCGCTTAACACCAGCACAGTTTTCCAGAATGCTGTCTGTTAAACTGAAAGAATATCTAAGCTCATCTTTGAGAACAATTACCTCAACAATTAACAGATTTATCAGGTGGTTCCTCTTAGCATCCCAATTTGGTGTTACATCAAACTTACCTGTTCTTTCTTTTCCTTTTTTTGAAAAAAATCAATGTATTTTCCTCTCCAGCAGTGCTCAGCAACCTACAAGTTACACAGAGACATCAGAAGGCTTTTATGCAGGTTTTCAGAGTAAATGAAACCTTTTTTTTTCGGTGTGGTTGCCTTTGTAATAACAGTCTTCTTATTTGTTGGATACTTATGTAACTTAAGATGAAAAGACATTTTATAGCCTTCTGGCAAGAAGACTTAAAATTAACAGCATACCTGTGGCTGCCCTAAGCCAGGGTGGGAGTCATTTGCAGGCCATGGGAAAACTGCAGGTCTGCGTCCTTCACTTCTTCTGACTTGCAGGTATTCAGTATTTCCATAGACTTGTTTTTCATGAAAGCATCATCATCATGCACAAAAAGAAAAATTAAGTAATTGATTCTGATGAAAGAACCAAGAGAGCAAGGTGGTAAACGGGAACTGTCACCCATTAGCATTTGCCCAAAGAATGTGGTGGTTTAAGTTATTCTTTCTTGTATTTTAATGCCTGGCTGGGCTCTCCCATCTCACACACTCGATGCAAAAGCCATTAACTGTCTGATCACCTCTGGCAGCAAAGGGCATCCAGAGGGAGGAATCTGCAGCATCCCGGTGGCTTTATGGGCCATATCCTGCCAACCATCCGCAGGCAGGAGGACTCCCACTGAATTTAAAGGATGTTTTGCAAAACAATCGATGGGCTTTCACACTGACTCCCTCTCAATATGCAAAAAGGAAAACCACAACAAGATAATGATCTGCGTTTTGATCTCGCCCATAGTGGGCTGACAGGAGGGTAATCCCATTGACTTCAGCTGATTTATTCTGTCAGTCAAATGGCTTTCACAGGCTTTGGGCTGGGCCTTTAAACAAATGTAAACTTGATCAGAACCAAGCCCAATTACATTCATGCCCATTCTTGCTTTGAATGTTTGCCATCCATAGCACGTTTTCACCTGGAATCCGAATGACTTCAGCGCAAAGTTTTATTATTCAACATGAAGTTGACAACTATTTTCAAACAAGGTGATTACTCTCACTATAAACGCAGAATGCTTTTAATCCTTAAAGCAGATACGGTTTCTCGCACATCCCCATTGATTACCAACAAATAGATACGTCAGTGCCCAAAGTAAAGCAGCACATGAAGACATGCTTGAGCTCGTCCTCTCGGGTATTGTTGCTGCAGCTGGAGCATCATGTGGCCAGCAAAACCACCCTCTGGGGAAATGCTTGGACTGCTGGTCTGTCCAGAGCACTGGGCTGCCATCAATGCCCGTGCAGGTCTCATAAAGGTTCATCAAGGTGGCTGAATCCGACCTTTGGCTACATCCCAAGGCTTTCAGAGCTGGTGGAAGAGCCCAGGAGAGAGGTTGCTGCTCTCCTGGCCCCAGCTACTGGAGGTGAGGGATGAGGCAGCCAGCAGGGAGGATGGACAGCACAGCTCAGAGGAAGGCTTTGTCAGACCCTGAGCCATGATGATGCATGGAAAAATAACTCTGCTTTCCCAAAAGTCCCGTGAGATACATAATGACCCCAGGCGGCCAAGACCCCAATAGCTCAAGGAATTAGGCAACTGGTTACTATATCACATCTCCTGGGGATCAGACAGACTCAGGCTAACCCTCCTGCCTCAGACATGCTAATACTCCTCTCCTCTCCAGCATTTGGGTTGTTTGAACTTTTTCTCTCAGCGGGAACAATTACCCGCAAAATGGGGATGGCAGCGCTATTAGATCAGAAAATGACTCACTGCCGAACTAGCCCTGTCAAGCAAGATAAATACAATTTGGTTGTTAGCTAATCTATTTTTGTTTGTGTTCCCAATTCTTCCAAGACACTGATTGCATTGCAGCCATACACGCTGGCATTGAGTATATGCTGTTACAAACCTCTTTGCTTTGCAAGGAGGACATTTATGAATACAATAGCTGGATTTGTCTGTCAATATTACACCACTGCTGACGTACGGTGCACCAGCTCTCTGGGTCACACCACGTGAAGTCATATTTTTTGGTTTTCCAGGAGTTAAATTATGGAAAGGCAACATTTAAATTTAACAGCATTTAAACAACTAGAAGTCTCATTTAAAAAACACTTCTGTTATCTGATGTTCCTTCCTCCATCTCTCTGTCTAAAATTGTTGTGGCTGCTTTGAATGGGCTTTGGACTTTGGTCTAAGAAGGCAAGGCTCAAAAGAGCTGTTTAGAGGCCTCGTAGGATGCTTTTTCACCTCCATGTAGAACTTAAACAATGCAAGAAGCTCTCAGGGGTGCTCAGCACCTCCTCCCGAAAGAATTCAGGCTTTGCCTTTGAGCCACCTATTCACACCGTACTTCCTCTCACTTTGTTTTTAGTTTTGTTTAGCACTTACTCAGACTTTGGGAAGGCTATTTATGGAAACAAAATTTTCGTGATAAGGAAAGTGGTTTGCAATTAGAAGGAGAGGAAAGCATTGATCTTAAAAACACATAGAGAAACTTTATAACTTGTACGGTTGGCAAATCTTTGCCAGTTGCCAAACTTGGCAAAACAGTAAATAGGCAAAGGTGCATGGTTAAAAGGAGGTGAAAAGCATCATAAAACATATTATCTCTCTCCATGTGAACTTAACATCAAGTAAGTTGACATACCAGATAAGGCATTTATCAACTGTTACATTTCATGAAAGTCTTTACAGATTCAAGTAAAAGATCTTGCTTCAATCACCTCATGATCAAGTCTCTTTCTGAGAATCAGGGAGAGATAACTGATTATTTGCGCAGGCTGAGAAAAAATTGTGGCTTTGCAAAGTTCCATCATATATATAATGAGACTTCAATAATCAAGATTTTTGCTGCCTTTCCTAAACCTGACTACAGTATACATGGAAAAGATTGAAACAAAATATTAGCAATTAATTTACAGGACTCTGAAACCCAGAAAGCTGTGGATATTTCTGGGGAGAGGTAGCGATGAACTGTCCATCACTGTGTTTAACTTCTAGGTCCATCACCGTGTTTAACTTCTAGGTCCATCACCGTGTTTACCTTCTAGGTCTATCACCGGGTTTGTCCTTCAGGTCTTCTGTTGTATTTTTACTGATTGTGGGAAATTCCTACTGGTTAATCATGAGAGGTTAAACAAGCTGTTAAGTGCTGTGGAAAACCATTGCAAAGATACTTCGCTGAGGCTGTGAGGCTGCACTGTGTATCTGAGCTCTTTCCATGTGATAGAACTATCCCTTGGTATGGGCTGTGTGGGAGCCTGAGCTGGTGGCTCATACCACACTTCTCATGCAGATGATTCTGTCTCCCAGATCTAACCCCTAGGCTAGACAAGACTCAGAGGATGGGGTGAAAACGAGTGAAGTAACTTGTATTCCCCCTCTCAAGTACATAACCCTGCATTGTTCTGCTTGTCAGGTACACTCTGAGACAATAGCTAATTTTTCTCATATATAGCACGAGATATTATCATCATTATCATTACTATTATTATGTGATATCATTTCAACTAGTCCAAAATTGCATACCTGGGTGTAATTCCATCTCTCTCTTGATGAGCTGAGCCAGACAGATGAGATAACTATGCCACAAGTGAAGCTGGTTGGGCTCCATCACCTTGGAAGCAAAGGCAGCAAAGGTTTCTAAACCCTCTTCTATCAGAAGGGCAGGAAAGAAGATCCAGGTTGAGTTGACAATTTGGCTTTTCTAGTAAGAAGATGCACTGGAGCACAGAGACTTGGTGTTTGCAGCCAGCCCCACTGGACTGAGGACTGAAATGTCCCGTCCTTAGTTCAGGAGAGTGGCTGGAAACACTGTACAGTCTTCAGCCTGGAAATTAAAAGATAGCTCTATCTGAAATAGCCCCACAGCAGCCACTGCCAGAGATAAAATGCTGAACTGGACAGCTCAAAGTGGTGTGAGGGACCTGTGGCCTGATCCTTACCCTCTTCCAACTCCTGCCTGCACTTCCTAATGGGTAAATCTCCAGAGGAACTTTCCCTGAGGGTGATTTCTAAAGGGATGGATGCCTGTTAAGCATGCAATGAAAACCAACATCTGGCTTGGGAGGTGTCCTTTTTATCTCCAGGCAGATACCATCAAAGGTCTCAGCCCGCTCTGGGCTGGGACTGAATCTCAGTAGGCAGCGAAAGAGTTGTGAAATTGGGTAATGTTTGAATTTTCAGGTGGGTTTAGGCACTCACACGACTCCCAGAGCAGCCAGTCATTGTGCTGAGGGGGTTTGGTACCTCTTGTTTGTGGCAAATCCTGATCAACCCCAGCACTTAAATCCTCCTCAGGGCAAAAGGGGCTGAGGTTTCCTTGCAGAGCTGTGAGAGAGCCCTCCTGAAGCAAAAAACTCTGGCCTTTCCTTTGGTTGTTGATATTTCAAATAATACTTTATTGCTGCTACATTTCTACTGTAAGGGTAATAACCACCAGTCAAAAAAATATTTGCATAGCACTGAGGGTAGGCCAGGACCAAAGGAAGCTGCACTTGCAAATTCCACACATTGCACTAGAATTTTCACTTCTTAGTGCAGGAATTGTGTACTCAGAGTCCTGCTGGGATTTGTGTCAAGGCTGACAAGTGCATTATAAGAATGGGAGAAATCTTCTAGGAGTACAGCACTACACTGCAGTTATCAAAACCAGAAAAGTACCCAAAAGTCAGGCATGACTCAGTGAAAATCATCGCCAATAAGGGGTTAAAATGGCTCGTGCTCAGAAAGAATCCAAGACCTCAGTAAGAAAAGTCCTTCAGCCCAGCCATCATCAACACCCTTTATTTCTGCAGGGAAGTTACGCTGAGATTTAAAATGTTTTCTTCTCCCAGATACTATGTTCAGAACTAAATTTCTCTTTATTTTTTTTTTCATTCTGGCCCTTGATCTTCCCAGGACACTTCTCACCAGAGATGGAATTGGCTCCTGTGGCTTTTGAGAAAACTGTCCTGATCCATGTACCCTGTGCACATATTTTCACCTACATTTTTGTTTCCACTGAAACTGTGGAAGCATCAGCAAGGAAGAATATGGCTTAAATTCCTCTTTATGGGGTGGGAACTGTTATAGTAGGGGGAAATCAATGCATGACCTTCTGTAACTCTTGGACTTGAGAAATTTAAAGGTCTTTTCCAACCTAAACGATCCTATGATTCTATAAAATCACACTAGCAGAGCCATGATCAGGAGATAACAAAGAAAAAGCACACCAAAGTCCCAATTCTTTGGCACTTGCGAGCTTAATGAAAGGGTAATGTAATCAAGCCGGTGATTAATCATAAACTTTTTATCAATGGAGAATGATGGATTTTCCCATCAAAGACTCCAGCTCACATTTTGCTATCACTATAACTTCATCAAGTCCATGCACTCAATCTTTTCCCACTTGCCTCACATGAGTCTGAAACAGCCTCACAAGAGCCCATGAACTGTACCAGGGTCCAATCAGCCCAGGGTAAAATCAGGAAGGTAGTAAGATCCTTCCTTAAACTCCAATACCTACACAGAGCCAAATAAACGGATCTGGATCCATATTCCTGCTGGGTGATAAGACATTTTTTATGGCACATTGCTTTGTAGATAAACTACATGTTCCTTAAGGACAGAAAATTTATAATCCCTGAGGCAAGGGCATGCATTATCCTTGTTCCCAACAGCACACAGGGTGGCATGAAAGACACCGGCAGGGAAAAGTCATCCCCCATGCTGCTGATTAATGCTCTTACCATAATGGGAGGGAAACAGAGGGGTGGCAGTTTGAAGGATAAAATGGCCAAGAGTTTACACGTTCAGATAACCAGGAAAGGAAAATAGCAGCCTGCTCAGCCCTTTCCTGGAGGATTCCTCGTGCCATTGCAACGAGGTTAAGCCAGTGTATACAGGAACATAAACACAGTGAGAACATCACACTTGGCAGCAAACAAAGCCTGGGGTGGGAAACACCTCCAGCTTCAAGGATCTGCTGCTGTCAGAGGGTCTCTTTGTAAGAAACTCCCACACTGTAGCCTTAAACCTTAATGGTCTGTGAAAGTTATTATGCAACGTTTTTAGCAATTGATTTCATTCTGACAGGACTTTATGATCTGTATTACAGGAGAATACTGGTAAGCTAATCATATTTATAACAAACCTTTGTAATGTAATAGCTCCTAACACTCTGAGCAAGGCACAACTTGACTTTTCATAAATACAGAAAGACAAAATTTTTACCAGAGCTGTTTTCCTATTGCTTCCCCAAGTCTGTCCGTCAGAGCAGCTAAAGAGCCAACATTTCTTTTCTTCTACAGACTGAATGGTAGAACAGATATTTGGCTTCCCAGGGCCTAATTCTGCACTTTTTGATTCCCAGGGACAGTCTCCTCAGGCATTATCAACTTGCCTTTTCCTTTTTAAGGCATGCCTGGTATAAGTCATGTCTGAAATATAATTCCTTATTTCTGCTACTGATGACAGCTTAAATTATTAAAAGGAATTTTAAAGTTTTTTTAAGGTTTCTCATTTTCATATTATTGTTATTTTCCTTTACGCATTTCATTGAGTTCTGGTAGCACAAGGAGACTTATTGGAGTCAGTTTTTCCTCCTGTTCATTAAAACTAATTTGACTCTGCTTGCTTTTGATGAGCAGTTAAAAGGAAAGGAAATAAAAACACAGGTAGTAAATACTCTCAAACACCAACAGTATGTACTTAAGGAAAAAAACTGAATTTGTGCCATAACATTGTCAAGAAGGGCCCTTTAAGCTTGAAACAGGAGCAGATTCTTTTAGACTTTCCCAGAGAATACCAGTGACCTTGCAGATCAGATAACCCATGGTCTACAAGAGTTCAAACATGTCATCAAGACTTTATTTTACTGCTTGATGTTCCTTGGTCTAGTTGCTTCAACCAGGCTGATTTCACCCCCACAACCAGAACCAACATCAGCAAAGCAGAGCTGGGGACATGGTAAGAACAACGATAAATGAGACAGGCTGGATTTTGGCTGAGTGACTCTAATCTGATGGGTACAATATATTAAATCCAAAGGAAACATTTGATTAAAAACCTCTTTGCACAGGGTCTTATCACAAAGCTGCCACAGGCAGGCAGCCAAGCGCTCAGCGGCAGCAAAAATGGCTGTGAGAGGAATCCACAGGCTTTCTTCTTCCACAGAAAACTTCCCAGAAGGATACCTGGGCTCCTCAAGCCTCCACTGCCTTTAAATGTTTGCAGTGAGGCTGACATATGCTATAAACACCCCTAAAATTACAGACAACTCTGCATGATCTTCCCTAAGTCCATGACTTCTGGATGTATTTCCAGGAAGCCTCAACCTTCCCAAGAGGGAAGATCCTCCAAACATCCTTCTATCTCTATGGGTTTTATTTCAGAAAAACATCATCCAGTTCTTTCAGGAGACAGTGTAATCCTCCTGCTGGTAGCTAAACCTTCACAGAGGACCAAAGAGAAGTGGTGAAGCCCAAATCCCTCTGGGGCTGGTGGGCTTTCAGGATCTTCTGCATCCCAGCACCCCAAACCACCCTGTCTCTTCTCAGCCACCTTGACTCCACTGCCACATTTGCTTTGCTGTTCCCTTCCCCACAGTCAGGATGGAAGGACGGAGGAGCCTCTGAATTCTTTCTCTAACAGGCTGTAGCTTGTGAAACCAAATGGTACAAAAACCAACTCCAGCACATCTCTGTTGATTTTAGTGCTAAGAATTTTACTTTCATTTTTATGAGAAATGAATGCTTTTCAAAGTTGTTGAGGAAGGAGCTGTTACAGTCAACGAAATCCCTTGGTTTTACTCCAGCATGGGCATTTCAGGGAAGTAAACCAGGAGAAGACTAATCACTTTTTAGTCTAGACTAGTTTAGCTTTAACTTTAAACCGTACCCTTAGGCTCCAGTTCAGCAAAGTATACAAACGTATCTTTAATTTTTAAGCATATGAGCAATTCTGGTGTACTTATTTAAATTTAGGCACATGTTTAAGTCTTTTCCTGAATTAGCTTCTAAATCATTCACAATTTAGCCTCATTTCCATTAATGCAAATCATTGTGCTACATCATTTGGTTACTCAAGAAGTAGGAAAAAATAATATTGACCAAAGTCCTAAGCCAGGAATCAAGAAATCATAAACGATAAAGAGAATTTAGAATGGAATGACATCATATATTCAATTCTGATTATTCTTGAAAAATGAAAATTGATATGCTGCTACAACTTCCAGGCTCTTCATATGCCAAGGCAATGTTAAGACCATGGAAAATGCCATAGTTTGGGAAAAAGAAGCATCTTTGAAGTAGTTGTTAATCAAAACTGACATTCACATTTTGATTTTTTTACTTTAATCCCTCTGAAATGTAAAACACACTCAGAAAGACAATTCTTTTTTTTTTCTTTTCCCGAGAAGCAGCATCTACAGTTTGAGGCTGAAAACCTGAGCAATTTGGTAAATGATATAAACACAAATTAAATTAGCCAACAAAAGAAATTCAACTGAGTTAAATAGGAGGTCATTATCATACCTTACATTCTCTTCTGTCCTTACCTGTAGCTCCATGAAAAGTGAGTCAGGTAAGAACAAACCAGAGAGGACGAAAGTGCTGACATGGTGCACTATTCCAGACAGAGCAAAAAGAATATAAAATAAATAGTATACACAGATGCAACTTCAGGATCATGTGTTTCCATACTGATTTTTAACTAAATTGAGCTGCACCTCAAGTAAACAAAAAAATAACAGTTGCCACAAGCAGCTCAAATTAACTACAAATATTTCTGAAGACTTCCCTAAGACTATAATCTCATCTTTCAACATTTTCAATTCTTTGCTTCCTTTACTGGTTCATGGAAACAAGGAGACCAGACTCCCCCAAATCTTGTCAACCTGCATCACTATTTATATTTTTACCAATCCAACAGAACTGCTGCAGATTTGAAAAGGCAGCACCCTGGATCTACTCCTTTGGCACACACATAAAAGTGCACATATCCACACACAAGGCTAAAGGTGGTAGAAAACCCAGGCAAAGTGAGTTTATTTGATTGTAGTCATTACTGCTACATATTACAGGTTCAATCCTGCTCCCTTTGATGTTGGTGGTATTACTCCCATTGAATTTATGTGCTCTGAAAAATGCATGAGTTTTGCAAATTTATCATTTTGTCATCTATGCTTCAGGTCAAAATTATAATCCAGTATTTAGATTTGGTTTTGAGCCAAATTATTTTTACTGAAGGTTCAAAGAATGCATAGTTGGCCTTCAGAGAGGTGCCAATTCACTTTACAACCAAGGAGTAACGTGGTTGAGGTTTTCAGAACAGTCTGAGGGATGCAAACACCTTGCAGGTGACCACAGCAATCCCAGCTTCCAGCAAACAGCAAGTCCCTCTTGCTTGGGGCAAGAGCTGGGAAAGACATTTGTGGAACACCAGAAGGGGTGGAGGTTTTCTGGGATTTTTGTGCTACTGAACCAAAGCTCTTTCAGTGAAATATCCTAAATCCTAAGCATTGGCATTATCCCCTCCTCAGCTTTTAAAGGAAGCAGGTTTCTTGCTCTCCCCATCCTCACCTTCTCTCATTCATGGTGGAGAACATTCCATAGTGAGAGGTGTTATGTAGCAAGAGGTAAGTTCTTCTGGTCACCACAGTTGTTCAATCAAATGCATCCATGAGAGACATTCAGTAAGTTCTGAAACAAGGCAGAGGAGCTTCCCAAAAATGAGACTTCACTTTAGGTCAACAGAAAGGATGAGAGGATATGGAAACGATTTAGGTAGGTGCCAGATGGTAATAGAGCTTCAATTTTGAAAGCCTCTCCCTCTGTCCCAAGTTAATGTCCCAAGAACTGGGACCTCAGAGAAGGTGAGGAGATGACAAGGGAGCCAGACACAAGATTTACCAAAGAAGTGACTCCCAGAACTGCCACTGACTTTTAAACTGGAGTTAAGAAGTGCAGAGCACCCACAAAAACATGGCTCCAGAGGTTATTTGTACCATTTTTACTCAGAGGGTGTGTTGCAAAGATGCAGTGAGCATATTTAACACTTTCAGGAAGGTGGAGAAAAAGTGGGCAGTGGATTGACATGAGAAGTGCACTGTGTGGCTGCACAGACTTAGTTCTGGGCTCTGGGAGAGCTGGAGAATGGATGGTGGAGATAGGAAAAAACATTCCAGATCTCATCTGTATTTAGTTCATGGAGTCCCAAAATAAGCTTCTATCATCACATCTTTTTCCTGCACAGGAAAGAGCACAGGGACCTGTGCGGTTTTTTTGGTTTGCAATATAGAAGAAAAGAGTGATGAAAAAATAGTAACATTGGGCTTCAAAACCTACTACCAATAGGAAATTTAACAATAAACTTCTAACAGTATTTATAATGTGCCTTTAAATTGCCTTACCATACAACACAGAGCAAATGTCAGAGTGGGGAATGGAGAAAATGTTCCTTTGCTACCTTTTAAATCAAGTTAAGACCCTCTATGTGGCTAAGATGTGCTTTTTCATAGCTCACAAATCCGTATCAAACACGAATGCAGTGTATGTGTCAGTCATTTTCATCCTGATGTATTACCAAAACATACTGTCAGCTGAGCAAAACAGAAACTGTAACTGCTGCTTTCAAAATCAAAATATTTTTCTATGAAACACTTTCACTTTGAGGATGTTGCTGCTGAAGGACATTGTTTATTCACCTTGTTACTGTCTGCCAGGCTTCCTCTGGTGCCTCTCCTTCCACTGGCTCACTTCTGGCATGGCCAAACAGGTTGCTCTTGATGAAGAAAGAAATAACACCTTGTTTCCCTCCTTTTATTTCCCCTATCCTTAGCCCTTTTGGCTTTCTCCTCCACTTTCTCTCCTCCAGTATCCATGTTATACTTGGGCTAAATTCCATTAGCTCCTGGTCTGTCACTGCCTGTCTGGTCCCACCAGTGACACTTCCTCACCTTGGGACACCCTGACTATTTTCACCCTCCTTGCTTCTCCCAAATGTGGTGATGGTACTCCCACAGAAACCTTCTGTTCAAATTCCTTGTTCCACAGCCCTCACATGGCTGCCCTGTGGTTATGGCCATGGCCGTGGTCGCCACTGGATGGAGAAAAGGATGAGCTGCGCCATGGTCCTGCCAGAGCTCTGTAGCCATTTCTCCAGTGATGCTTCCGAGGAGCACCTCATCCATAGGAACTGTCTGTGCCAGGGAGAGGGGCTGGGGACCTTTCAGATCCATGGCCTTGCAGAGGGACAGCACATCCCAAGGGGAACACAGGATGGGAAGCCATGCTACCACTGCAGGGGCCAGACTGTCCTCAGGCTGCTCCCCTCAACTGAGGCCGCCCAGAGCCCTCCCTGCTTCATCCCACCAGAGCCAGGGCACCACCAGGGATGGGGAGGGAGAGCAGGTGCCGGGTAGGAGAGCTGGAGCTGATGTGCCCTGTTTGAAGACACAGCCAGGATAAACTTGGGCTAAATTCCATTAGATAGGAGCTGCTGCCCCTGCCCATCTGTACCAGTTCCATTCACTCAGGGCCATTCTCAGGGTTGGAAGGGACCTCTGGATATCATCCAGTCCAAGCCCTCTGCCAGGGCACGGTCACCTGGAGCAGGTGACATAGGAATGCATTCCAGGTGGGTTTTGGAATGTCTCCAGAGAAGGAGACTCCACGACCTCCCTGGGCAGCTGTTCAGTGCTCTGCCACTGTCAGCAAAGAAGTTCTTCCTCATGTTTAGGTGAAACTTCCTGTGTTTTAGTTTATGGCCATTGCTCCTCGTGCTGTCTCTGGGCATCACCGAAGAGTCTGGCACCACACTCTTGGCACCCGCCCTGGATATATTTATATGCATTACTGAGATCCCCTCCCAGTTTTCTCTTGTCCAGACTAAACAGGCAGTCTCTCCTCATCAGAGAGATGCTCCACACCCCTGATCATCTTCGAGGCCTCCGCTGGACCCTCTCCAGCATCTCCTTGTCACTCTTGCAGCGAGGAGCGCAGAACCGAACACAGCACTAGAGACACACAGCGGGGGGATGTGTCTCTTCCCCGACGGCGCCCAGGAGCTGCGCGGCTCTTCGCAACATTACGGCGGGCGGGCAGGCGGCACGCCAGGAATGCGCGCTCCCGGCCGCGGGGCCGCGCACC
>JAOXXN010000065.1:7175888-7193110 GCA_026770055.1 Myrmophylax atrothorax | reverse complement strand
GCGAGCGGTTCTGTAACCACCCTCTCCCCCTCTTCTTCCCCTTCCTCTTCTCTCCTTCCCCCACCACCCTTTCCCCTCCCTCTTTTCTCTTCGCAGCAAATGGAGCTGCTGCTGGTGAATAAGCTGAAATGGAATCTGGCCGCAATGACCCCCCACGATTTCATTGAACATTTCCTCACTAAAATGCCTCTGGCAGAGGACACCAAGCAGATCATCCGTAAACATGCTCAGACTTTTGTGGCTCTGTGCGCTACAGGTATGAGCCCTGCACGTTGCACAAAGCGCGTTTTGCTCCCCGACACGCGGCCACCCCGCGGCTTGTAAAGCTTCCCCGTAGCGGCGGGGGAGGTAGTTTAAGCCCCGATTATTGCCCCTTGTTTGCAGAAGGTGGATTTACTTTGCCAGAGGTAAGTTTTTTTTTTTTTTAATTTTGGTTCCAGAAGATATTTTCGCCTTCTGAGTTTGGAGTTGTTTGTCAGGGAGGGAGAAGGACCACCCCCAGCTCAGCGTGGCAGGATTTCTTCGCCTCTGCATGCACTGAGTTGATGTTGATGCAAAAGTCTTATGGAATCCATCCCCATGTGTGGATTCTTGAGACAGTTTTAAAGGCAGAGGAAGATTTTGCCCGTGAATAAGTTCTGCGTGGAGGGGTTTTAAAACTTCCCTCTTCCAGTCACCTCTTGGCCCCCTCCTCGGTGGCTGCTGGGTTGGAGGAGGGCCACGAGGCACAGAGGCTTTCCTGGCACGGGACCCAGCACTGCCATCTGCACCCTCCTGCCCAAGTGCTGTGCTGAAGCCATGAGCAGGACTGGCATCCAGAGATGCCAAGGAGTGGCATCCACTCTTTGGAAAAGCCTTGGTGGGATGTGTGCATGGCCAGTGGCACAAATTGTGGAGTTTATTTTCCAGACGTGGATTTGGTATTAAAAAAGGTTGAAGAAAGATTGAAAGATTGCAGGCACTCAGTACACTAAAAAAAATATTACACAGAATCAAGGCCTAAAGATAGAACAACCAAGCCATAAAAGAGAAATTTATAAACATTGGCGTTGCTCTTCATCTGGGGCCTAACCTCACTATAACAGGCAGCTCGTAGGGTAGATTGCCTGGAATAATGCTGTGTTTGGAGTGCCACAACCTTCAAACAGCCTTCAAACCACTGGCAGCAGCATTTTGGGGAAATAAAATGTAGCTGTTCCATGTAACCCTCCAGTGTAACTCCCAGGTCCTCCCAGATTAGGCTGCTGGGCCTCTGAATGTGGGATTTGCTAAGTTTGGAGGTTCCTGGGCTGTTGGCTGGAATGATCAGCTACCCAGCCTCCCCTTTGGATATGGGGATGTTTAACCTAGGTTGTTGTGTTGGCAATGGCAGGGATGAAAACAAGGGTAGTTCAAAGGTTGGAGACTTGCTAAGAGTCCAGTACTTTGATCTACTGTCGGTGTTGTTATGTTTCTTTTAGGAACCACATCCAGAGCCCTTATTTAACACTGCTACACACCACAGCTGGAGAATGGATCAGTAAATGAGAACCATGTTCTGGGAGTTTTACTTAGATTTAAAAAAAACCCAACCAAACCAGCCCTGAGCTCCCCAGAGTTGAGGCCCTCTTCAGCTCCCTCCTGAAGCTGGGAATATTGCCTGGGGAAGGAGCACTCAGGAAGGCTGCCACCAGGCTCTGTGTTTTTATTGTTATTTTTGGATGTCAGGAATTCCTCTTACCTTTTTGCTTTCCTCATGCCCTCTTTGTTGGCTAGTGAAGATCACATGTGGCTTAAGTAGCATCTGGACTTTGCTTTGCTGTTGCTGGGTTGTGTTGTATTTCCCCTTGCCAAAATGAAACCTAGATGGACTGCAAATGCGTTGTTGTGCTGCCTGGATGCTGTGGGGCCCAATCCAAAGTCCACTGGAAGCACTGACACTTGCTTAAGTGGCCTCAGGGGCAAGTGAAGTCTATCCTTTGCCAGTGTCCTCTTCTATAAAGGAGGTTCTCCTATGAAGAGACTGCAGAATAATGCTTGCTTAGAAAATAAAACCTTGGCCAGTTGGCTTAACAAGGTGAAGGCTGTGGAAGCGTTTGCAGATGAGTGTGTATGTGTTTGCTCCAGAAAGAGAAGGTTACGCTGCAAGGTGAAGTTGAGGGGAATTCCTTTTAAGCTCCCTCTGCAGTTGCCTGGTTAGTAGAAGTGGATTTGTTTGATTTGGTTTGGTTTTGAAAAATCCATTTTCACCAAAGGATGTCTTTGTGCTGTGGTAGGTTTGGGAGAAAAAGCAAAAAAAAAAAAATTACCAGGGGTTGTTTGAAGTTAACACATAATTGAGCTTAATGAATGGGGCTTTGGCATGGCCAAGCAAGGCAGGGAGAGCTCAAAAGGAAGCAGGCCTCTTTTGGCCTAAGTTAAGACCAGTGTTGAGGGAGAACTGCAGCTCTATACAACCATAACAATGAATAGCAGCAAATATTGGAGCTTCAGCATTTCATTATGTTCCTCTGGTTATCAAAACATACCAGGCTCCATTTTATTATGATTATTATTGCTATTATTATTGTTGCTGCTTTGCTCCTCTCTGGAGAAAGAAAGATCTCCCTTTGAAACAAGCACGTTACAAGTCTCCTATTCTCCGGCCTTTATAAAATTGGAAGTCTCAAGGTATGTGACCAGTTGGAACCTGTTGCATCTTGCAGCAAGTGATTTATGTTCACAGTTTTGATTTGCCTCAATGAAAAGATTTTCATTCATAGCCCCCAGCTCTCCAGACGGATGGAATTGCTGCTCCATTTAAAAAGGAAAAGGGGTGACTCGCCTTGTTAGGAATTTTTTTTTAAAGCGCTGCAGCGCCTATATGCCTGCTTTGTCCTCCCTTCAGGGTGGCTGGCATTCTTCTCTCTCCTCCCCCTCCTCTCTCTCTCTCTCTCTCTCTTTTTAACAACGCTGAAGTTGTTTATTCTTTTTGGATGAAGTCTCAGATAGGCTACTGGGGATGTGTGCTTCAATTGATGGGGCCCCCTACCCCATTGTGGCTGTGTCAGGTCTAATTCATCTCACCGAAGCCCCCTTGTTCCTGAGCGCTCAATAGCGCAAGATGAGGCGATGGAGGCTGACAATGATGCCACACTCTTCACTTGGGGGCATCCAATTACAGGCGAGAGGGGCCCCCTGATTAATATGCTGAAATTAGTGGCCTCTGCCACAAATAATTCCTTGTTGAGTTGCAACAAAAAGGCAGTCCATGCTGCTTGTCTGGAGTGGTTATAGGGACAGACACAAACTGGTCATTTAAACTTCATTATCACTTTTCCACCTTGGAAAGAATGAGGGTGTGACTATGAATTCATGTTCTTGTTTACTGCTCCCTTCAAAAGAAGAACGCAAATATTAATCCCAAACGTGATCCTGCCAGGACAGACCTCATTAAAGTGACACATTTTGGTCATGTCCTGTTTGGGGAGCTCAGTAAATAGTGTTGTGAATGTGCTGCCACTGTACCCCTCCAAGCAACCCCAGGTGGGACTCATTCTTGCCTACTCAACTGCCTCATTTCTGAAGACTACCTGCAGCTGTGTGTCAGTATTCCAGTTAGGGACTGCCTTTGGAATGTGTGGGGTGTCAATAAGCAGCTTGGACTAGGGTTTTTGGGAATGACAGCAGCTTCCTAGAAGGTGGTGGGTGTGTTTATACCTGCAGATTAGGAAAAAGAAGATAAACTAAATGTCTTTTAAGCACAGTAACATAAATGAGATGACTTTAGATCAAGCTTGCCTTTTTCCTGGCAGTGCATGACTAAAGTCTGGCCAGAATTCATTGTATCAGTTGTAATTTTGAAGGTTCATAGAGCGCTGGGCGAAATGCCCCTTTGAAGGTGGGTATTGGCCAGGGCCACAATGCAGTGTCAGAGGTACATGAATAGACTCAGAGCCAGGACTTTATTCATGGAGTCCTTGAGTCTTCAGTTTCACTGGTAAAACATTTACACAAAAATTATTTTATCATAATAAAGGAGATGCATGATTTAATACTTAAGCTGTTCCACTGGGCCCTCTAAGCCGTCCATTCCTTTGATTTCATTCAAGGGTTTGACAGATGGTTTATATTTTTTCAACCCAGAGGAAGTTGTATTCTGATAAAAGCTGAAGGAATGTATCTCAGGTTCTGGTGTACAATGTGGCATTTCCCTTTCTTCCTCACAAAATTGGGACGTTTACTTGTGCCACTTCCTTTGTTTCTGATTCTTCTCCAAGGTGTGCACTGTCACAGATCAAACACATTCCTGCATTCAGTAGAGTCTTCACATCCAAATGCGGATTATTATTATTGTTATTAAAAAAAACCTGAAAAGAAAACAACCCAACAAAATAAACCCCATGCTAAATGGCCGAGATAGCCCCTTAAGGAATCCTGGGAGTGGCTTTGTGGAGAGACCTACAGCAATGCAGTCTGGAAGGGGGCCCAGCCTCTTGTCAGCATGGTGTCACATCAGAATGTAACTGATTGTCCGCCAATTCTTGGGACCCCCGTCACTTAGTTATGCCACATTTACATTAAATCCCTGTTGCCAGGATGGATGGCAGCCACTGACAAGAGACTAGCTTGAGACAAAGCATTTTTAAGATGAAACCTTCATTTAAATATGGATTATCTGCCTCCTGACAGGGTTAAGCAGTCTTGCTCTTTCTTCCTTTTTGTTGATGTTGTTGTTCATTAAAGCTATATTCCTTTGAATGTCAGTGCAAAGGTTTCTGCTTTAAAGGGCTTGAGGACTCGTTATTAGACTGCACCTACAGTCTGATCCTGTGAAACACTTCACCATGTGAGCAGGTTTTCTCAGATGTATAGTGCCATTGACCCCAGTGGCATTATGCACATGAGCAAAGTATTTTAACTTTTGAAGAATGGGGGCCCTGCTTATGATAAAAATACGTCCACGGGATGAATGGCCTTCTAGGCTTAGTGCTAGGAAGGGCTACTGCTCACTGCAGCACAGTTGCTCATGTGGGTAAGTTCACAGGTTTGGACCTGTAACAGTTTGAAGCAGGAGGCACCTTTCTGCTCACATGTTCCTGCCTTTTGAGATGCAATAGTTGGCAGCTGAAGCCATGATGGTAGAAAGTGTTTATGTGTATGGACAGGCTTCTCCTAAAGCAATCATTTCAGTCTTTTTTTTTTCTTTTTTTTTTCTCTCCTTTCTTCATACAGATATTAAATTTATTTCAAACCCACCTTCCATGATCGCAGCTGGCAGTGTGGTAGCAGCTGTGCAAGGCCTGCATCTGGGGAACACTAACACTTTCCTCTCCTATCAATGCCTCACACATTTCCTATCACAAGTTATCAAATGTGATCCGGTAAGTGCCTCTTTCTCTTGGTTGATCTGCTGCGTTAAGAGTTTTAAGAATGAATCCTTGCTCACTGCATAGTAGCGAATCTGACAGTAAATCTGGATAAAAGTCAAACCACAGAGTGGCGTTTTTGACTGTGTTCTCTTGTGTCCATCCTGGTTATTTGGCTGTCACTGTATCCACTGTGTCTGTGGTTCCACTGCTGCAGTGCCACATCCAGCTCTGCTGTGTGTGAGGTGTTACCTGACAGAGCCCTGCATCGATTTAGGGCATTGCAGAGGCTGCGTTTGGCTGGGGGTAATTAAACCAGAAGTCTGTGTAAAACAAAACTTGGAGAATAAGATGAGGAAATAGTTACTGAGACCCCATGGTATCTCTGACCTTATCTTTGACCATTCTGGAGGCCTTTTATTGTGCCAAGTGGTGTGAAAAAGCCCTTCTTAAAAGAGTTCTAATGATCTAATTTGGTTTATTACGTGCTAGACCTGCACAGTAGCTGGTATTGAATTCCTTTTCGGAACAAATGCTTGTCCCACGACTTTGTGACAAGGTAGATGGTCCTCACAGGACTCTGATTCTGCCCTGCAGCTTCCAGGAGATGCACATCAGTAACTAGTGAGCAATAAACCTTTCATGAGTGAATGG
Source organism: Myrmophylax atrothorax (assembly GCA_026770055.1). NCBI lineage: Eukaryota > Metazoa > Chordata > Aves > Passeriformes > Thamnophilidae > Myrmophylax > Myrmophylax atrothorax. The sequence continues at coordinate 7,187,129 of JAOXXN010000065.1, read as the reverse complement.
GCCAGGAAGGGAGCCTACAAGGAAGACCTAAAGTCAATGATCCATGTCATAATGGTGTGTGAAGTTGGGGCAGAGTTGAGCTTTGTTTTGTAACAATGTGGAAGACCAATAAATAGATGCTTTAAAAAGGTTCTTGTGAGGTCTCCAAGCACCAGACAATGAGTCAAATAAAGACAACTCCGTGGTTAGGGCAGAATCTTTGAGATGCTGTTAAATTATTTTACATGTTAATAATCTAAAATGCATAGAGAACTGTACTAGTCCAGCCACTGCAAAACTAGGTTTGTATAATTGGACTTTGTTGAGAGGATTGAGCGATTGCTGGAAAGATGAGTGCATCGTAATTAAACATTCACAACAGAATATTTTGCCTTTGATAGACTATGTGAAACAATTGCTGAAAAATACAGTATCTCAGCTTATTGTTCTGATCACCTTAACAGTGCCTCAGCATTGACCATTCTGGTTTTGCCAGTTATATTACTGTAGCTAAAGCGATACACCACTGAAATGTTACCAACTATGAGAACCTGAAATGCTGAAATAATCTGCTGCTCAGTTTGGGATGTACGTGTAATGCTCTTAGTGAACAATGTAGAGATTTTCAGAGTTTGGTTGGCCACTCTCCAGTGTGAGATGTTTGAAGCAGGTACTGAGGGAAAATACTAGGCTTGCTATCTGTTCAGACAGTATCTTGCTTCAAACAACATTGTTTGATCACTCCTGATACAGAGCATTGAATTCTCTCACATCTTGGAGAACAGCAGCACGTCCTTATGTGACTCAACTTAGTTGATGACAGAGCTCTTTAAAAAGAAAACAAACTTGTTTTAGCAAGACAGAGAATTTTTGCTTATTTAATTTTTATTGTCCAGAGTCAGTGCAAGGCCGGAGTCTGACCTGAGCTTAGTTAACAGCTTTAAAAGGCAGTAACTCCCCTCTAGTCTTCAGTGCTAAATATATTCATGTGTTAGAGCAGCTAGGGGTAGGAGTAAGGATTTTGTATGGGTTGCTGCAGAAAATTAGCATCATATATATGTGTACATACACTGTTGTAATGGAATAAGGGAACAGCAGCTTTCACTGAGCAGAGCAATCTGCTGGTTTCATACATAACACGATTTCCCTGCAGAGACTTTCCCATAAGACATGCCTATGTAATCCATGGTATCAAATGCCATTCCCATTATCCTGTTTCACTAGCATGTGTATGAAGTATGTTCTTCCCCAGGGATGGTTCCCCTTGTCAGGCTTCACAAGAGAATATGCTTTATATTTGATTGCCTGGAAATATTAAGAGCATGGCTGACGTTCTTTCTGATTATCTGTTAGCTGGAGCAGCAGGCCTGTTGGATTTCAGGTTACATAATTACACATTTTTACCTTTAGTCTCAGAGAAAGCTGAATCTAAAGTAAAATGAATATCACCTGATTGGAATTCCTTTATGGTTCATGTTTACGTTGGTAGGAGTCCAATTTCCCATTTTGCCTTTGATCAGGGGTAATTAGAACTCAGATAATCACAATTAGAAGTCTTGGGCTGTCTTCCATCATTCTATTCTTGACCCCATCATCCAAACAGATGGAATTTTACCTGACATTCATTTCCAGGCCAGAAATTTGCTAAACTAGATTAGATTGGGTCTCCATGCTGTCTGTTAGTGCATTGGAATTTGTCTCCTGCCTGCCCCTTCTCAGAGGCACCTTCAAACATGTGCTTGTGATCCAGGACAGGTCAGGCAGTAACAAAGCATTTCCAAGCAGTTTCTTTTTTGTTGTTGTTTGTTACCTTTCCTATCTGACCTGGAGTCTGATCTGTGTCTTAAAGGTATTTGAACACATCAGTTAAGCTAGCAAGTCTTTTTTTTAAAACTTTTTTTCACTGAGAAGCTTAATTAATCCAGGAAGGGTTTATGACCTTGAACAAACTGTGGGCATTGAAAATTTGGGTAGTGAAGCAGAAAAGGTGTTGGGAGAAGTTATCAGAGTAATGCAGAAGTTTTGTATTTGCTTTTCAGTGTTGAGAAGTGCTGAGAATGAACAGCTTTGGTGAGGTTGTTGGTAGTGAATTAAAATTCACTATTTTATATTTATATATTATATATTTATTTTTGTATGTATATTATATATAAAAATATATTTATATTTTGCAGGTATTTTTGCTGCCTGTAATGCATTCCTGCAGGCTGACTATTTATCTAATAGTCATGTGAATGAAAAATGAACAAAATGCCTGAAACATTCAAAAAATAGTTCTTACTCAACTGTAGCTTCAGACAGTCTGTTCATAATAAATTGTAAAGGTTATGTTTTAAAAAAATGTAATTCGAACATGCTGCAATCTTGAGAATCTCAAAGGAAACGAAATTCTGTGGTCAAAAAGTACCTTTAAATTACATAGTCCTATGCAATTACTCATAACTGGACTCCAGAGGGAGCAGAATAGGTATTTATAGAAATTCTTTTGAATGGTTTTAGTTTTCAGAGCTCAAACACGCTGTATGCAAATGGTTAGTATTAAAAAAAAACAAACACAAAATTCCCACCAAAACTCAGCAGACAATCCACTCCCCCACAAAAAGAAAAAAAACAACAACAACAACAACAAAAAAAACCCCAAACCCAAGAGGGTTCATTTTACTCTGAAAATAAATTTGCTTTCAGTTTGGAACACTGAACAGGTCACCTTGTTAAAAGAGAATTATCCTTAAAAGGGCCTGGATTTGTAAAACCTGAAGTACCTAAACCTGCATTTGTGTGCTCCTCTTTAACACATGTAATTCCAAGTGTGACTGAGGGACACGGGACAGGACAAGTAGAAGCTTTACAGTCAGGATTGATCTGTCATATCAGGAGGAGGGGGGGAAAGACTTCATAGAGACCTTATTGTGAAGCCAGAGGTTTGCAGGAGCCAAAGGCATGATGGCTTCAGGATATGAGGCGTTTCTTTTTGTCACTTAAAACGCTGTGTGTCTCTGTCAAGAGGAAATATTACACTAGGGTTTAAACCAGAAAAGGTCATAGGTTATGTGTTTTCAGTGAGCTGTAACTGATGGTCTGATCTGCTTAGAGGTAGGATTAACCTCCCTCTCTCTCAAAAAGGACTTGCAGATAATTGTTTGCTTGGGTTTCTAATCTTATTTTACCCCAAATGCCATGTGCCCTTATTGGTGGCAGAGGAGATTTTTGTGGTAGTGGAATCAGTGAAAAGCTGGTAGATCACACAAGAAGCCTCTGAATGAAGGCAGAATTGAAACTGGGAAATAAAGAAAACAGCAGGCAGGTCACCCTCTCAGGAAAACAACATTCATTCTCAGTCATGCACATCCTAACACTTTTGACGGCAATTTATCATGGAAGACTGGGTTCACCGCAAGGGCTAACACATGTCATAGGTTAAATCAGAAAAGGCAATCCTGAAAGGAAACTTCAAAGTCCTTAATACACAGAGTTAAAGATGTTGAGGGGGGTGAAAGCCTACGATGTTTGTTATGAAGATATGAGTAAACACTTGGCTGGAGGAGTTTGGGCAAAATGTGTGGTTGTTTTGCCTGTGTAAGGCACCGTTCCTGTGTCATTGCAGGGGATGTACACAACTCCATAACCTGCAGAAACAGGCCTGCCCCAATTCTAATTGCTGTGATATAGATATATCTACTCCTGGTATGGTTTAATGCCTGGGGGAAGTTACCTTTCACCACCATAGACATGATCCTTCTTGGTGCTTTGCTTTTAATTCACAGTGAAGTTTGTGAAAGCAGCGAAGGCTTAGGAGGACTGTGTGCACATTCAACTCTGAGAAAATGCTTTGGAAGGGAGGGAAAAAAGATCTCAGCCTGCCTGAGAGTTTAAGGTGAATGGGGGAGCAAACAGAAAGCTTGGCTGCAGCTGATAATGCAAGGTTATGGAGGTAGTTAGTGGTACTCCCGGAAGATCTCTCCATTTTGGGGTCATACAGTCCAGTACATTGTTCTGGATGTACAGATGCTTAGAAAAGGATTAGCTCAGTTGAGCTGCCCACTGCTGGACATAGCAACAGTTGGCAGGCAGCTTTGGGCATGTATATCTAAATATATATATGGCACTTTTATCTAAGAGCTTCGTATTAATGGAACTTAGCCTGGAAAAATAATCACTGGTTTGTGACCATCACTTCTAGTAAAGGGGTAAAGGTAGATATCACAGTTACAGTACCAGTGGACTTTCAGAGAACAGCTGTGTTAACAACACAGGCAGAAAAGCAGGAGTGCAAGACACATCATCTTCCTGTGTTGTGATCCTGCCCAGGTTAGTTAACAGCTGTGTCAGTGTAGTGGAGCATCCACCACACTCAGTTGTAGGTCCTGCCCAGGTTAGTAAACAGCTGTGTCAGTAGTGGAGCATCCACCACACTCAGTTGTAGGTCTGTATGCTGAGAGTAAAAACAACCCCTCAGCAGTGATGGTGTGTCCCTGGGGATGCTTCCCCAGGCTATTCCATAGCAGACAGCAAGAACGAGTTGCTGAAGTCTCAGTCTAGATTTGCATCCTGCAGAAAATTGGGTGGCTCGTCCAATCCTTGCACTGTTTGAGATTTCCCTTGCTCTTCCCACCCTCCTCTCCCAAGTAACTTGATTACATTTCTCTTGCTTCTTCAAGAAATGCTGTTCAGTCTGTGACCTTACTGTGTTTCTAAAGGACTCTTGGGTCTTTCTCTTCTTCCATTCAACCTTCTCTAGGATTGTTTACGAGCCTGCCAAGAACAGATTGAATCCCTCCTGGAATCCAGTCTACGTCAGGCACAGCAGCACAACGTGTCTTCAGAAACAAAGACTGTAGAGGACGAGGCAGACCTTTCCTGCACACCTACTGATGTGCGAGATGTGAACATTTAAGAGGACTTCTTCTAATGGATTTGCTCGGCAAGAAAAGCAGACAAAAGAAAGGGCATCTGAGAAGGAATCAGCATCAGGATCTCCCCCCCAGAAACCCTTTTTCTCCAGGACATTTTTATACCAGAAGGGAAAACCAGTCTCATTATATTTTTTTCTTGATCTGTCTCCCTTACATCTGTGACTTCAAACAAACAAATAAACAAAAAATACCCCAAAAACTGTCTTAAAAAAAGAAAAAAATAGTATTTGCATTACCCCCAGGGGTTTGTGCTACAAAAATAGAGGATTTTATACAATAATAATCAACTAGTTTTTATATTAAAGTGTTCTTGTCTGTATGTTGTAAAAATAGGCATTAACACACAAAATGTCTCCAGGGGAGGTATTAGATTTGATTTCTTACATATAAAACAAACAAACCATTTTTAAAGTAGAAGAGGGTTGTTTTTTTTTTTTAGGTAGTAAATGAAATACTCTTTTTCTTTAAAAAGCATAGCTTTAACGCAGTTCTAGGCTTTTCTGTATCTTGCTTGCTTATGCATTTAGTCACTTTATAATTCATCTGTAAATGTTTATTTTATTTCCTTTAGGGTTTTTTTATCCTCTTCACCTTATAAATGGTTAACGTAACCCATAAGTTAGTGTATGTTAGTATGCAGCATTATTATATGTTAATCTTTTGTTGTGCCTGTGGATTGCCTGTGCATAAGGCATTTGTAGGGTTCCAGCTGAGCATTGTTGGGAAAGGCCAATGTACTACTCATACATGTTATAAAGAGAAACCGAAATCGTGACATAATATATTATATTTTTGTAATCTTCCTATTTTTGTAGTTACCTGTGTAAAAATGCTGGTCTGACCCCACAGATATTCAGCCTAATTATGGTCAGGTTCAATCCACAGTTCAGTTGTTTGTTTTGTTTTGGTTTTTTTCCTTTTTTTTTTGTTTGTAATATTCTAAAACCATTCCATTCAAAGCACTTTCAGTCCATTAGATATAGGAAATACATTCTTTTATTGTGTGGGAATTTTTTTTTTAATGGAATGGTTTGGAAATATATAAGTGCTTGTTGCAAACTTGGAATTGCAAAGCAAGTGCGTTTAACTATGGTGTTAGAGGAGAGGTGATTTTCTTTTCCGAAGGTTGTGTTCCAGTGAGAGAAATTGCATTCACAAATTGCCAGGATATCTTCCTATCCTGTTCTATAGAAAAGTTGAAGTTTAGAATCCTTTGGTGCCAACTCATCTTTATAAATTAGGGGCCTTAAAGGTTCACATATAGGACACATAGTTTAAGGATTGTCGCTAGATGTTTTACAACTGAAGGTTTTTAAACACTAAAATATATAATTTATAGTTAAGGCTAAAAAGAATATTTATTGCAGAGGATGCTCGTAAAGGCCAGTATGATTTGTAAATTAATGCAATCGCCCCTTTTTTAAAAAGAAAATCTTTCTACCCTTGATGTTGCAGTTTTAACACAGCTTATTATTAAAGCAAAAAGGACACGCTTCAAAGAACAAACCCAAAACCAGGCAGTCTATTTGGCCCCTTCTTTACATTTTCAAAAGCAGTCTAACCATGAAAAAAACGCCATAGTTAATAGATATGAAAATTGGAGTACTTGAAAGAAGTTTTTATACCAGTATATGCCCCATTTTTTTTATTTAGCTACAAATAGAAAATTTGCACATCTTGGCTATGTATCTTGTTATTATTATTATAGAAAGTAGCTGAAGGGACGTGGACATAGCTGTTGAAGTTGATGCTCGAGGAGAATGTGATGGTGAAATGTATGTGAGAAAACTGCCGCTAAGGTGTTGATTGTAAAAAAAAGAAAACAACAACAACAAAAAAGAACAAAAAAAAGAAAAAAAACTAAAATTAAAAAAAAAAAAGAAGAAAAAGAGAAAGAAAAGGAGTGGATGCTCCATTTTTATTGAGCTGCTATGGATAAATTCCCAGCATGGTTTGAAAAAAAATTAACATTGCTTTTCTGTATCTTTGTCATTGTGTTTTGCTGCTATTTTGTGGATCAGTTTTTTTTTTGTTATACAATGTCATATACTGCCATGTTATAGGTTTTAATTTTCTCATAGAAAATTATATTATTGACATCTTTTTTTTTTTTGGTAGATTTTTTTTTTATGTGATCAATTTTTACTTAATGTGATTACTGCTCTATTCCAAAAAAAAAAAGGTTCCTGTTTCACAATACCTCATACTTCAGTTTTAACCATGTCTAGACCAGGTTTTAATGTTCTTACAGTGCCTCATAGTTCTACTGCAAACAGAAATGCATCGAACGTTGCTCTGAATGGGTCTCGCGATTCGCAACTAGGTTGCATTAATTTAAAAAAAAAAAACCAGCAGACATTTCAGAAGATCAAGTCATGTCAAGGGTTTTGTTTTGTTACACATTTTATAAAGCTGGATTCCTTGTCTGATCTGGGGTTTATTATCATAGTAGTTTTAAGCTGTGTTATTAGCCACACTGATATACAAAAGGTGCATTATAATACAACTCTTGTGTGCCACCTGATGTGGTTTGCCCTCAGCTGGGACACATCATTTGGTATGATAGGTTATCTTCTGGAACTCTAAGTATTTTGTGTGTTTAATCTGTTATGATATACTAGGTTTTTTGGTGTTTTTGTTTTTGGATTTTTTGTTTTTTGTGTTTTTTTTTTTTTAATTATAGCATAATGCTAATTTAAAAAGCCTGTAAATCTCCTAAAAAGCCAACTAACAGAGTTGTATGCTGAAGAATAATCTAGCTGTTGCCTGTATGCTGCTAAACCAAAACAGAATTAGAACTCACTTCGAGGCAAATGCAGTTAAGATCCTTTGTAGAGCATCAATAAAGCATTGCAATGCTACTAGCAGTCGCAGGACCCAGGAGGACTGGATACATTCTGTCCAAATTTCAGGAACATTTCTTACTGCTTACCTCATAAAACACTTCTGTTCGTGGCATCTCTGTGTCCCTGAACCAAACATGATAATACTGAGTTAGTGCTTGTGGGTTACATGATGTGTTACACTGAGTGGCAGTGGTGTACTGCAAATTTCTTTAAAATATTCTATGTACTAAAAGGCCAAATCCAGATAAGTGGGTTCACGTGCCAACAGAGATGCTTTATTTGTCACATTATTATAACAATCTGTAGTAAGCAAAGCAATTCAGATTTGTACATTTTTATATTGTACTTATTGGCATCACTGGTCTGAAATGCACATTTTCACCAAACAGACCTGTAACAGACAAGTTTCCAGCAAAAAAAAAAAACTAAAGTCTAGAAATAAAATTGGTAAAACCCAGTCTCTGCTTGTTGTCTTTTAATTTTCTTCTTTTTTTTCTTTTTTTTTTTTAATAGACTTTAAAATGCTGAATGGTTGTAACAACCCACTGCAGTGAGTAAACCACATGACATTTTCTGTGTTTGACTCTGTACTTTAATAGTTTCAGTGCTGAAAACCTTTTGCTGTTATTCTAGGAAGCTGTGGGAGTTTTGGGCAGTGAGTAGGTGACTGCCTCTCACAGCAATGTGTCTTTTTAAAGAAGCAAAGTAATTTTTTTTTTTTTGGCTGAAGTCTTTCTTTTAAAGATCAAAGGAAATTACTCAGTAAAATACTGCTTGGTGGTTCTTGTCACTAAGGGGTAAAATGAAGTAGGTGTTAGATGGTACAGAATAATTGCATTTTTTTGGTCAGTCTAAGGTTTTGTGTGCTGGAGGACTTTTTCAGAAGGCACTTTTGTTTTAAAAGCAGGAGGTAACCCTGCCTTCTTCTCTGTCCCTTCCCCTCATACACAGCTTTTGCATCTAAGGCAATATGGGATAAACCTGAAAAACATAAAAGCCTTCTAAAAGTATATAAAAAATAACTGCACCTAGAAGGACAAGAAGGAAATTATATATTATTATAAAGTAAAATGATCAGAAATTAGAACCTTTCTCCAACTCACATTCTGAGATATCTGAAAACTGGGGATGCACATTATCAATTATTACCAGAGCTGAACACAGCAGAAACAGCTTAATTTTACTGGAGATGATCAAGCTTATAATCTATGTATTCAACTACTTACCCTATGAAATGGTTTCTGTCTAAAAAATCTACATTAAAAATCAAGTTCTTCTGTCTCCTGTCACAAATTAGAAATTTAGTGTCTGCCTCCTGAGTTTCCCATTGACTAAATTTCATGTTACAACTGATTATCTATGCAGCGTGTGCAGCACAGGAAATGAAAGATGAAACTGCAGAGCTCAGATCTAACATATTAGTCATTGTCTAATGCAAAATAAGCTTATCTCAGGACAAGATGGGAAACCTTCTGCCTGGGAGAATCCCAGCTGAGCTTGTATGAGCTTGGTGGTTTCCCAGTCACTTCAGACAGAAAGCAGAACCTGCTGTGAAATCACAGATCAGGCAGGTAAAGTCATACCAGTACAAGTGTGATCTGGGTTGTTCCACTGGAAATGGGCAGCTTCTGAAAGATGATCTGAATGAGATTCATGGGGATTCAGATCAAGCCAAAGCTTAAATTGGACTGGGTCAAAAATGATTCATTTTCCCCAGCATATTAAAAAACAACCCACAAAAATCCAAAACCCCCTTGCTTTTGAGGGGCCGGTGGCTCACCCATCTGATCTTAAATGTTTTAAAATTCAGTGAAAACACACTTAGGGGATCTTGATTTCTGACAAAAAACTTCTGCTGATAAAAAATAAAAATGATTCAGTGAGAAATGTAAACCTGCATTTGGTTGAACATGTTAAGTACCTTTTGCCATTCCTATCTGTTTTATAAACTCTACTAAAGTGTTGTGACTTAAGTAGGTTTGAGCCCACATAGTCAGCTCTATTATTTACATTTCCTTCTCCTGAACATCATCTCTAAATGCAACTACTGAATTTGAATGTTGGGTGAACTATGCCAATATTACTCCCATTGCAAAGGGCAGAAAGACAAGAATGTAGCAAGAAAAACAATTTACTATAGGCTGTAAAAAAATATGCATGTTCAGCTAGGCTATGCTGTAGCTTAGTAAAGGGAAAAAGACTGTATTTTTTGCATCAAATTGAGATGTGTACACAGAAAAACCTCCAACAGACCTCCCCAAAACCTCAATTCCATTGCTGAATTCAGGCCAATTGACAATCTTGGATCTTTTATGAATACCTAAAATTCACATGCTCTTTATTAAGAATAAATAAGATCTATTAAATGTAAAAACTCATAATCCACTTACATTCAGGCACATCTGGCATTTTAAGTGACAGAAAACTCAAGAAGATAGAGGAGAAAGTGAAGGTTGGAGCTGTTGTTTTAAAAGAGTGCCAGAAGTGACCCATAAATGTGGGCTACACATTCTGGATAAAGATTCCTGGTGACATCATTGGGAGAGTCACTACCACACACAGACCAACGAAACAACAGCTTTTCACTTGTCTCCAGGTGCCTCTCTGGACACAAGAGGTTGTGGTTAGTGGCTGCTAGAGGTCTTCCTCTCATGCAAAAGTTAAAAAATATAAAATTCATCTGGGTGGATTTCATCTCTTTTCTCAACTTAATTATAGTTTATGTCATTTTTCTTATTTATGATAATATCCTTGAAGAAATACAGTGATTTGTGTTTATTTTGGATAAAAACTCACATAGTGATCTGATCCATCTCAAAACCAGAATACCAGTCTGCCCATTCACTTGCAGACTGGAGTAGAAAATTATTTCCTGTAATATTCCAATTACATGCTCGTGGCCAGTCAGAGCACAATCTTCCCTGCTACGATGTCTGTCAAGCCCACCTGAAAGACAAAAACTGCTCAGCCAGATGAGACCTTTACATCTGCTCAACTCTGACTGACCTGGCATGGGATGGGATACAAAGAAGCAAAACAAGAACTTCATTAGGGAACAGTTGCTGAATTCACACTTTGTAACATGTTTGGGGTGAGTGAGAAGAGGAACCTCCTCCCCACCACCAACTGGGCTTAGATACGGAAAAAGGCAGGGAATGGCCTGGGACTGCTTGTGCTGACAAATACAGAAAGCAGCACCTGGTTAAGAGGACAACCCCTTGGGGCTGGAGAGAGCTCCAGGTACAGATCCTTCATACATCAAAACCAAAGGAACCTGTGATGTGCCTGGAGCAGGAGTGCCCTTCTGGATCCACATAGCAAAGGAGGCTCTGGAGCTCTGAGTTGTGCATGTGCATCACAGGATCTTCCATGTCGGGTGGGATTCTTGGTTTGCTGCTGTTTTTGTGGCAAGGTCACAAGGGGGATGGATGTAGTCTCATTATTTCTGCCTTAGGCTTAGCTTTATCAAGTTCAGAAGTTTGCATGGAGGTGAAAAGACATTG
>JAOXXN010000065.1:7124121-7156350 GCA_026770055.1 Myrmophylax atrothorax | reverse complement strand
TCTAATCCAAATATCCCCTGGTTAGGTAACACATAATAATCCAGAAATTAAATTATCTGAGCAGGTAAGTTACTCAGTTTTTCTGTAGCAGGAACACCTACCAAAAATAAGGATGAAAGCTGTGAGTAAGGCCGCTGGCAATGACTTTGACAGTTCCAATACAGTGAGGTAGGCAAAGGGAACCAGGCAGGAGCCAAGGAATGCACAAAACTGCAGGACAAGAAGATCATGGGAGAAGTTAAAACCCTCCATAAGGTGAACAAGCATTCACACCCTCTCTCCCTTCCTTCCTCTTCCACACCTACCAACAACAGGTGTTGCAGTGGCTGAACTGAGTCACTAAGAACATCAGACAAAAGGCAACTGAACAAAGACACTGTTCAGAGGACAGATGCTCTGCTCTGTTCATAGAGGTGTCAGTAACAAGTCAGTCACTCTCTTGCCAGACTTCATTAGATATTCATAAAAAGATTTGTCAAGTAGGTGTGCTACACATTCACTATACTCCACTTATTTCAACTAGATACTAGAATATGAAATCTAAGAATTAAATACACTTCTACTTTAAGTCTTTAGCAGATCAGAGTCAACTCCCATACACAAATGAGACCAAGGGTAATGGAAAGAGAAAGAACAGAAATCAAAAGAAAGGATGCAATACCATGCTAAGATTCATTCTCTTCAGTGTCTGATTCTAGCACTTCTCCCACCTTTGGCTCAGGAAAATCCAGAATCATGAATTGTTGGAAAGTAAGCCAAGAAAACACACTTTCCTAGGTTTTTTTACTCTTCTTTCTACATATTAAGAATTGGGCACCGTTTCTTCTTTTGGCTTGTCTTGTATGGCTCCTGGTCTTCCTAAATAGCAATACAGCCAGGGTTTCAGATGGATACAAGACTGAATGCAGCCTCCCTCCCCCAGGCTACATCAGCTTATTCAGTTCACTGTCCTTGCTAGTGGCAAACTGCAGGTGGCAGAGGATGATCCAAGCTTTCTGACATCCTTGGTTACCCAGCAGAGCAGTCAGGCACAATGAAGTGAGAAAAGCTCAAGTGCAGCAATGTCTGCGTGGCAGAACAGGCAAGATACCTGTCCCACTAAGGAGTGTAGTCTCCCTAACTAGCAGCAAGAGTTGGCTTCAGTAATCACCTTAATTTCTTACCTGGCCTCTCACAGCCAGGCATTAAGACGTGTTCACAAAGGAATCTCTAACACTTTTCTAAGGAGCTTAAAGACAAGGCACAAGGCTAAACAGACCTATGATCTGATCCAGGAGAGCTGTTCTTATGACATAACCCTCTGTTTTGAAGAGCACAGGAAAGCAGACCAGCTTGACACTAGCCTGTACAGTCTTACCCCTCTCATTCCCATGTAGTTGTGCTGCTCATATCGGTCCCCTGGCTTTTGGAAGGGAAAGGTACCGTCATACCCACTAAGGTAGCCAGCAAGTCCAATCAGCATCTGAAGAGGAAAGGTGAAAAAAACTGGTCAGGGAAATTGCATCAGACGAAAAGGTATCCCAAGCTAGCAGCAGGTAAGATTTTTATAAAGCCAACTACTTACTTCAGACACATCATCCAAACGAGTTTATGGACAGATACCATATGCATACACATTGCTCTTTGTCTAAAGGCAAAACCAGGACAATTTTGGCTACAGACTGTAAGGATTACTGCAAGCTGAAGAGAAATACCTAGTGTGGGATTGAGCAGAGAAAATTCTGTCTCTGTGGAGTCCCCCGTACCTCCCTACTCCTTTTGGTTCAGGGGACTCAGTCTGAAAGGAAGATAACCTTGCCAAGGCAGTAGGAGTGCACCTTCATCAGCACTACACACTGTTGTTAATGCAAGTTCATCATTTACAGAATAGCAAATCAATGCTCTCAGGGTCCTTTGTGGTAGGCATCTGATTTACACACAAGTTATCAGGAGCTGTTTGTTTCCTTTCAAATGTAGGCTGCTATTACATATGCCCTCCAAACCATAAGTATCACAATGATTTTTTAATTTCAAGCCTCTCAAATAGCCAATATGCAATACTACAATATTCCCATATTTATGTAAAGACAGAAAGTTGCAAGTTGAGGCTGTGGATACAGAATGAAAATTACCATGATGCCAACAACAGGAAAGATAATGGAGTTTACCACATCCTTCGACCAGAAGGCACAGGTAGACTTTCATTGGCCCACTCCTGTGGCTTCTACAATATGTAACAGAAGAGCAGTTTACCTTCCCCAAAGGCGGGTGGACATCAAAGAAGAAGGTCCGATTAATGTAGTAACTTCCCATCTTCCCAAAATGAGTTTCATCCCAACTGGAAAAAAAACCAAAAACAAAACATAAGCCAAACAAAACTTAACAATAACCAACCTGTTACAATGCTGAAGACAGTACGAAAGAAAAAAAACCCAGCGAAGTCTTTTTACTCATGTTTTTCATCATATATAAGGTTACTGCCATACATTCGATATGAGATAACATTTACTGGGAAATAATAGAGAGCACTTCATTCATTCTAGCATGGGGCCTTTTTTAAAGTTTGATATTAGCAATCCAAAACCTTTAGTCTGCCCTTCTGATTACAGATTGACCTCAGAGGTGTTAAACCAGCCTGCTGCCCGCAGACCGAGGCAATCCCCTCCCCGGGCCCGTGTGCAGCGCGTCCCGAGAGCGGCGGCGGGAGCGGGCAGGGCAGAGAGCGGCCTTGCCCTGCGGCCTCCCTGCGCGGGGCCCGTCCCTCCGCCGCTCCGGGATAAACACGGCCCCTTCCCACGCGGGCACGGCCGGGGAGGGGCAGGGGGCGCGGGCTGGGCATGCAGGCGCACTCCCGCCCGCGGGGCCGGCCGCCGGCTGGTCCCGGGCGAAGCGGACACGCACCCACCCGCCCCCGGCGCTCGGGCAGTGCCCGGCCGCAGGGGCACACGCCCCGCCCGGCCCGTACCAGACGTGCGGCGGCTCCGGCAGGCGGTGGAAGCGCGAGGCGAAGCTGAGGAGGGTGACAAGGGCCAGCGCGGCGGGGCGCGGCCCCATCCCGGAGGGAAGCGCGGAACGGAGCGAGGGCACAAGCACGGAGCGACGGGGACGGGCACGAAGCGGTGGGGATGGTGGGCACGGAGCACCGGTGGCGATGGGCACGGAGCACCGGTGGCGATGGGCACGGAGCGGCGGGGATGGCGACGGGGATGGGGAAGCGGATTCCCGGCGCTGCTGCGCTGGCTGCGCCTCGGAGCTGTAGCACGGACGAAGCCGCCCCCTTCAGCCTTTTATAGCTCTCCCGTTATCAGCCCGATCGATCCGGCCGCGTCCAATATAAAGCCCATTTCATAGCGGATCGGTTACTCCCCCCGAAAATATTGATCGGGTGACATCATGTCGCAGGGGGACATCCTGAAGTCGCTTCCTCGCCACCCGCACCTCCACGCTTTCCGCTCCTTCGAGTTTCCCCGGCTGCGCATCTCCCCGTCGGGCCGGGACCGACCCCCGCGGTCGCGGCTGCCCCGAGGCGCTGGAGGTGCCGCAGCCCTACCCTGGTGTGGGCTCCGGGAAGGGCACCGGGGCTGGGTGGGGGTGTGTCACATCCCAGCCCACCCAGCGGCGTCGGGGGCCAGCCTGGGGGTGAGGCTGCCCCGCTCCCCGACTCGGCTCAGCCCCTGCCTTCGCCTTTGCCCGTCCTACATTTTCCCGTTTCAGGAATGAAAGAGCTTCTGCCTAAACCTTTCCTAAACGCCTCTCCGGGCGGGGGCCGCGCGCTGAGGGAGCGGGACAGCCGCTCCCGGTTATCCGCAGCCGGCGGGGCACAGCCCGGTACGGCCAGGTACGGCCCGGCACGGCTCGGAACGGCCAGGTACGGGTGTCTCTGGGTGTCTCTGGGTGTCCCGGCGCTGCTCCGGGCTCTGCTGGCGCCCGGCCATCCCTGGCTGTGTCACTAGATGGAGCCTGGCCCCTGGGATGCGGCTGCCTTGCCTCGGGGGAGCCGCTGCCCGGGAGGCTCTGCGGCTCCTATTCGTCCCCACTTCTGCAAAGAGATCGGGGGAAGAAACCCACTCCTGCGTGTAGTGAAACTGCATCGTCCGATCTAAGCTTCAAATAGATTTTTTTTTTCCTGTGCAGGCTCCTCACAGGGATCTCTCTCAGCAAAGGCACCAGCAGAGACGGAAGAAGCAGGCACACACATTTGGGGGTTTTCCACCCTTTTTGCACCTCAGGGAAAGTTAAGGAGATTGCCACTGTTTTTTCTGCTGTCTATCCAAGGACACTAAAAGAATTTTCTCAAATCTCAAAAGAGAGAATGAGTAGTTTCATAAAGAAAAAAATCTTACCCCATAGGACACATTAAATAACAATTAAGCAAGACATAATAACAACAAAGTTTGTCAGCTTCCACACACTGTTTATATATTGTATTAGTTTTGTTTTCCTCCTTTTGTCTCTACACTTGCATCTCCTGTGAACACTCTCACAAACAACTGGGTTTTTTTATGAGCAATCTCAGCTCAGTGAGGAGTGCACGTAGAACAGATCATGCAAAAATGTAGAGTCTTGTAGGATGGCATCTTGCACTTAACCATCATATGCAGCTTCTGATGTATTTAACTAAAGTTAATGGCATTGATCAATCAGTGTTTGAATGACTAGGGTCTTGCATTACAAACTCACTGGAACAAGGATTGTATCTTACTAATCATTTCAGAAGCAACTACTCTGTTTGATTTGCTTTGGGTGTTTTTGATGATCAGCTTGAGACACCCAAAAAGGAGCCCAGTTTTCTCTGCATGGTTGGTGAATAATTAATAAAGATCAGGACCACTTCTCATGCAGGTGTTTCCTGCTGCATCCTCCAAGTCATGGGCTGATTTGAGAAGTTCTGACCTTTCATACACCGCAGAAGTTCAAATTATTATAAGCCCAGTAAATGATACTAAGGCATCCAAGTCCCTAATTCTTCTTTTCCTCTACAGAATCCTGCAACGTTATGACATGACTGCTACAAAGGCAGTTTCTGCCCTGCAACCCTGGGCCCCACAGCAGTTGTGCATGTAACTCATCCTGGCTACACAGGCATTCTTCAAGGTATCCAACACCCACCACACACACAGAGGTTATGGTCTGAAATGAAAGGCTTTTTTAGTTAATTTCGTTGTGCATCTCAGTGAACAGAAGTTATTTTATGGTTGCTGTAGTGTAGTGTGAATAATAAGCATAAGTTTTCATTTTCTTCCTCAAGAAGTTGAAACTTCCTTCAGGCAGTAAGGAATTGATGTTTGCAACTTGTTTATACATCTCTGCGAAGATCAAAAATTGAGGCAGAAAGGAAAATCACTTGCACTAAATGACATCTCAAATCACTGAGGAAGCTGGCTATAAAGGAGAATTTCCCAATGCTTGATGGAGAGCTTTTAAAAATTATTTTCCTTGTTGCTGTTGCTGATGTTAGTTACATGGACTGATGTTTCAAGGTTCGTGTGTTCCTGTTTAAACGTTCATTAAAATGAAAATGAAGCACTTAACCAATTTTTTAGAATTGTCTCTCTTGTTAGAGTGAGGTTTCATTCTAAATAACTTGTCCAAGTTCCTCTGTAGTCCCTGACAGAAGTGCCTACAAGCTCTTAACTAGACTGAATAGTACCAATCCTACCACAAAACAGCTGCTGAAGAGATATGGGTTAAATATGCCCTGGAAGTGTTCATTTCTTTATTGCCTCTGTAAAAAAAAAGCCTAGATGATTAACTCAGATTAACTCAGCTTTTTTTTAGCTAGATAAATGAGCTAATGAATGTCACTGTTTTCAAAAAACAGGAGTTGCAACACGTGATTTTCACTTCAGTTCCTGTCTGTGTCACTGAACTTTATCATTTATTGCCATCTTTTACCAAAGTTCAATAGAAAGAGACACATCTTTTCATGTTCCTACAAGCGTATTTCCTACAAGGAAAAAATGTATTTACAGAACAAATGTATTATAAAGTAAATCACACCATCACTTCCAGTGCTGGACCTGCTTCCTACAGGGCCTACAACAAGGAAACATGGTAGTGTAGGACTTTCTGCTTTTATGAGGATATGAAAAACAACCAAAAACCCAGACAAAAACCTTACAGAACAAAAATACCTCCTGACCAAACAATACACAATTGCAAAATCATTTTCACCTGTTGTAATGAATCATTTATTTCCACTGCACTTTCCCATGTTCCAATGTAACTTCTGCAGAACAAGAAGTTCAACTTTCTGTAACAACAAAGCAGAAGTGAATGTGTTTTGGAAGAACGTAATAACCTATATTTAAAAGTCAAACATCCAGAGATCCTGGAATACACCAAAAAGATAACAGAGGGCTTCTGCCTCACTGGACAACAACATCATTGGAACCAATTGGAATGAAACCAAGGAAGGTGGCCACAAAAAGTAATTATAAATAGAGCATGGGCCATTCATGAGTAGAAGGTGGTCATAGCAGGCTACCTGGTATTGGAAATCAAAGGAAGAGTTATATAGGTGCATCCCTCAAGACTAAGTGAGGGCCAAAATGTGATCAATTAGATGTGTTTAGGATGGAGATATATTTCCTCAGTTATAGAATATCTTCAGAATATTATGGTGAAAGCTTTTGTTGTCTAAGTCATTGCAGAAAGAGGAAAATGTCACAGAAACTTTGAAGATTTTCTGCTTTCTTTGGGATATCTTTGGGATCTTCTGCAGATTTAGTAGTAGGGATTACATGAGTGAGGTCCAATATTACTTTTTGTAAGTCTTCCCCATTTTTATCTGAAGTCAGAAGCGGGAGAATTACAGAGGCTGTGAATACTCTGAGGGAAGGAAGGTTCCAGGCAGAGCTGGAGATGTAAGTGCTAATTCCTTTGGTTTCTGATTTCTGCTGTAGCTCCTGCTTGTCATCCCAGAAGTGACAGAGAAAAGAAAGGCTTTATTTTACCCATGGCAGAGGGCCAGCAGGACAGTCCAGCCCTTTCTTTTGCTTCTGGTAGAGAAGAGTGTGTCAGGCAAATGAAGGGAGGCAGAAGTGAAGACACAGCACCCTGCGACATGTAGCTATTCGAGCACGAGGTTGTTCTATAAAGAGCCTTATCAGTGCAGCACAAGTTCAAAAACCTGCCTAAGAAGGAGAGGTTCCTTCACCATATGTCAGGGCCTGCTCTGCTCCCCAGCTGCTCCTGCAATCCAAGAGGCACAGAGGTGACAATATTTCTCCCTGGGCTGTGAATGAGAGCAGAACTGAGATTCCAGAGCTCCTGCTGCGTGTGCCCACTGACAGGATGTCGTACAGCAGGAGGAGCATTCATGGAGGCTCTCCCTGATAGCACAAGCAGGACAGTCCTCAGTGAATTTTATAGGATTCAAATGCATCAGATACTTAAAGATTTTGATCAGCTTCCAGAGGGGTTCTGCTTCTAGAACCTCTCTGCTAAGGAATGTCAACGTGCTGCAGGGATTGCTGCTACTGTGGTTTGTAGTTGTGTGTGTTGCTGCTGGTTCCTTCCCATGAGCACAGCCAAGCAACTAATTTCAAATATCTCTCACCATTCTGTTATCTAATGCTTTCCTAACTATTGCTATCAGTCAATGCATTCCAGAGAGTCATACTTAGCCTGGAATTGGCTTGAAGCTTGCACAGGCAAATGATATCTTCTGATTAAGCCTACTCTAAAGCTCACAAAATTCCCATCAGCTTCAAATAGCCTAGATGCATCTTTTTCATCACTGCATATCCTTATTGCATACTTTGGAAGTACTTTGTCCACCCCATCTTTTCTGTGTGCTGTGAAATCCTTCATAGTTCTGGTATAGAAGAAGCCTTATGGATTTTATGGGAACATATTCGGTAGAGTAACTCTCCAGCACCTTATTTACTCTAATTCAACAGAAGTTTTTTTTTTATTGTTTTGAGCAAACTGCAACAGAAATTAAAAATCACTGGATTCTTTGCTAACAGATTATATTTTCATTTCCAGCTTGACCTAGAGAGTAATGCCCCTGGACTTTGTTTATGCAATATGTTTGTGGAAACAATGAGGAAAGCTTTTTCAGAAAGGATAATTCTAGATCACCAGCCTCTCAGTCAAACATGGTATCCTTGAAGCATTTACCTGTATTCTTTTCTTGTCAGTGAGGAAATAATGCTGTCTTTATGACAAATTCCAGCTTCACTGGTAATATTTCTCACTTAATAGACAGAGAACAGGCCAGTAGAAGATACACTACCGATGCTTCAAACTTGCAAACATACTCAGAGTTGGGTTCCTGTTCAAATACATCTGAAGCCCTGGAGAACCAGAATTAATCAGATGGTTCTATTCAGCTTGCTATAGTGACAATTCCCACAAAATCAGTCCTAAAGAGCACAGTAGGATTTGCAGACTTCAACAATGAGACCAATACAGCACATTAAACCAAACTTGACTCTGGAGCAATTTCACTCAGTTATATCTGGGATGAATTTGTTCCATAAAGGTCTGACTCTCACTGGAGGTACACAGTTTTCTTTGTGCCAGGGACTCTCACGTGATGAGTTTTTGGAAATGTCAGAAGTGAGAAGGAGAGGGATGAAAGGGGTTTATGTCTCTCTGTTTGGTGAGGCATTGAATCCTCTTTCTCTTGAAGTCAGACCACTTCTATCTGGGGATGTGATTATAACTTAGCTTAAAGGCAAAGCACCTATGATAACAATTCTGATCTGTTCTAAAATTGATACCACAGGGTTTTTTAGTCATGAAGATGATAATAAATTATATCACTGAAAGTACTAAGTATGTTTGTGACCATGCAAGTGGTAATTTACCTAGAATCAATTAGGCTTGACTGAGAAAATATAAGAGAATTGTTATGGGTTATGTGATGCCAGTAATCTGACCACCCCCTAGGGACAGATTGTCCTCTATTGTTTAGTTCTGGATTGCTCAGTCTTGTTAAGATTGAAGGATGTGAAAGGTAAGAATTATGCATGTCTGGAGAACTTCTGTTTATATTCCACTGTAGATAGTTGTGGGTGTTTTTTTTTTGATTTGGGCTTCAAGGACTTGATCAAGATCAGATAAAAATGAGTCTGAGGTCTGTACTGAACACATCACAACAATTTACCATGTTGTGAAGTAAAAGAGGTAGAAAGGGAGTTAAGGAAGTCAGCTAAGACTCACAGTTTTCTTACTGTTTTTTCATGCTGCTTATCACTACTAGGAATTGCAAGTCACCAACAGAACTGTATAAAATGACAGACAGATGTAAATGATTATCAAATTCAGCCCACAGGTGCTTATTCACCTGTTGTCATCACCTTTGAATATGATGACATAGCAGGAAGGACTTTTTCTGAAATGATGAAGCCCTTTATGGAACAGTCTGAGCAAAAGTAAACTCGAAAATATAGTGCAAAGCTTCCTAATAATTTAAGGCTGTTAAGAATATTTTGCACACAGACTTCTGGAAAACAAAGTGGTTCATCTGAATCAGCACAAGTCTAACATTTCACTCCAGCCCATATCCTGGGCCTAAAACCCTAGAGAAATATCTCAGAACAAATAAAATTGCCATGCAGTTCCTCCAAAATCTGTTGAGTACACAGAGTTACTTCACCTGGATTTTAGAAAGTGTGATGATATGTTGCCTCGCTTTTCAGAAGACACCCAGACTCAATCCTTAACCCAAGTGACAGCCACACATCATTTTTACAGTAACTTTGCTTAAGAGGCAAGAGATGAAGGTTTTTAATAAGTAGTTCTTCTCCTTGGAGGTCATGGGAAGTAATTTGCAGCTGAAATGAAACCTAAACTCCAGCATGATTTGCCATGAATTGGGAACCTGAGTAACTTTATCTAATGTTCCTTACAGCAACTAGTCCCATTTGCTGCCACCAAACATGGCTGTGGCACATTTGGGGGTCAAGGATTGCAGGGCAAAGGTTATTGAGGCATCCTCTCAATGCGGCCAGAAGTGACCTTTACTTGACAAAGCAGAATTAACTTGGGATCTGAGAGAATGGTATTCAAACAGTTAGTCCATCCAAAACATTGCCTTTGGATTGATCCTAATCAGCCATAATTTCCTAGTTTAATGGCCAATTAAAAGGCCATTTGAAAGTAAGAGAAGCAGAACAAATCAGCATGGAAAGAGCCTGGATGGTCTTTAGAAAGTAATTTAAGTTTACTTAGGTTTTACACATGTGACTAATAAGAAAAGGAGGCGGTAATGGATGTCTTGCTCCAAAAGTAATACAAATTCATTAAATAACTTGTTTCAGCACTACATAAAATCTGAAGCATCACTGACAAATAAAATGAAATACCTGCATTATAGGAAATTATTTCTCTACCTAATATCATGGCTAATATTAAACAACATGTAAAATCCCCCACTATCTGGCTGTTGTGTGTTATGTACCTTGACTTGACATAAGAAGCAAAATTCAACTCAAGATTTTTTTAATGTGTATTTACAATTGTGATCAGACATGTATAATGGTCAGAATGATTATATTTTACCGTCTTTAAACCTGAATTATTTTTATGTTAAATACACCTTCAATTTTTTTTCTTTTTCCTGGAAATTAAATTCCTTAAACATTACAGGCCAAAAGTGAGAACCACATCACCTCTGTTTTTTTCATGGCTGGAGGTACCAGGAGGATTCTTGTATGACCAGAGGTAGGCACACCTCAGTTCCTCAAGTGAACCAAGCAGACCAAAGTGCTGAGGATTAAAAAGTGGAGTCCTGGTCCCTCTTTCATATGGATCAGCCTACAGTTCATAAACTCTGGAATGTGGATCCAGTGACTTAGGCAGTCGTTTTGCAAAGGGAAATGTAAAGACAGTCACACCCCCCCCACCCCAATTAATTCAGAATTTCACCTGTTTCAGAAGATTTCTTCTCAGAGCCCTTCTCAGAGCCCCATGTGGGGCACCAAGGTTTCAATCAATAGCTAAGGCTCCCTGAGATCTATTACTCTTTATCAGAGGTCTCTGGCAGATCAAACCTGCCCCAAAGCAGCTACTGGTCGCTGTCACTGTAGCCTTACTCTGTGGAAGAGCTGCTCTTGCAAGGCAAAAGATGCCCTTTTTCCATTCCCTTCACTAACAGGTCACTTTTTTCCATCAGTGTGGTTTATCACTCAGGCAGACGTGCCATTGATGGTATAATATTGTAGAAGGAACTAGCCAATACTAATGACATAAAGAGCAACAGAACTGTGAACGGGCCCTACACAAACCTTTTCAATGCATGGCTTCAGTGGCAACATCAGCATCCCATTCTCAAAAGACAGCAGTCCCTAAATTCACTTTTTCCTCAAACACACACACACACAGAGCAATGACAACCCTTTGCACCATCTTGGCTAATAGCATTGATATAAAACCCCACTGAGTATTCACCCCTCACACTAAGTGCTTGACTTGTCTGCATTTTAACTTTCAGTTTCCTGAGAAAGGTACAGATTTACCAGCTGCAGCTTTTGCTAGTAATTTATAATCCTTTTTCCCCTGAGTCCCTTCTGCACTGGCATGAGGAGATGATAGGGTTTTCCAGTTGGGATGTTCAGTCACCACTGTGCACTGCAGCAGACCTTACTATTTGGTCAGTGGTTCATCATGGGTAGCTTGTATTTCAGTCTGACTTCACCATATGAAATATTAATATTACGTATTAATATATAATAGGAAATTCATGTTCAAAACAATGCAATTTATACTTTGTTAAGAAGAGCAGCTAAGGCCCAATTTTGCCTTCCATGGCAAAAATTAATTTACTTCAGTGGGAACGGTTAGACACTTGGCAACAATTATTGGTAGTAAATTACTAGAGTATATAATACTATATATACTAATAAATATATACTACATATACTATATATACTAATAAATATAAATAAATATAGATACTAATAAATACTAATATTTATATTTCAGTCCCAGTAAGGCTTCGTAAGAGTGAAAGCTCCATTTTGCCTCACACTTATGTGCATGCACAAAAAAGCAGCATTGTCATGTTTTCCCTTTCTAGCACAGCGATGCGATGCACAAGGAGTGGATTTTACAGTCCCTCAGCCTGGGCATTTATTCCTAGAGAGTGGTGAACATGCACGGCCACAGCTTTTCCAATTTTAGATCAATGAGCCACGCTGCAAAGAGCGCGGAGTTGGCAGGTCCTCCTCATTCAGCAGAAGGAAAATGAAAGAGAGCTCCATTCTTGGCTCCAGTTTTCTGTCACTCCATTGTCATTCAACAAAACGGACCCAAAGAGAGAAGCGATCAATCCAGAAACTCGTGAAGCCTCAGTCTCCAGCTGTCACCGGCTTTGAGCTCCCTCCGCTGATCTTATCTGTAGCAGAGTGATTGAAAGTCATTTGTTTTGGTTCAAAGTAATTTGTTTTGGAGAGTAATTAGATTATCTCTTGGGGGGCTTCCTACCTGGTGACCCAGTGTTTTCTCCTTGGCTTGCTGCTCATTAACATCAATTACCATAGAGACGTTCTTCAAAGGAAAGGCTTGCACTGCTCAGGGTGGGGAACCTATTAAGAAATATGCTGCTTATTTCTGCTTGGAGATAATAAACCTTCTGATGTCAAACAATTATTTGTGGGTCAGACACATATGATCCCACTGGGGCTTAAGCCTTTCATTTGCCATCCAGTGTGAAATGCTTAGTAAGTAGGAAATGAGCTGGATCTTTCTATAACAGTGTATGTTGAATAGAACTGGCTCAGACAAACTGCTGCCTAATATTTGAGATCATTTCCTAACACTGGACGCATATTCCACACTTGCAGGGCTACTGAGATGGCAAATAAAGTGCATTCCTGTCGGGGAAAGGGCAGAGAGGCTCAAAAGTTCATACTCTGGTTCGTGTCCCTAGAATCAACTGGTTTTAATTGAGACAATTTGTCTGCTTATGGATATGACACAGCACTGATAAGCATCATAATAAACCCAGTATCTCTTTTTTCTGCAATAATGTGAGTGCTGAGTCGTTGCCTGACTGTGACATTTACTGGTAGTGATTACATCATTACTACTGTGCCATCCTACAAAACAACACAAAATAAAGAAAACCCAAAATGATCCACCTTTTGAGCTCCATCTCCTTTCAGACACAGCAAACCTGAGTAATAAATCCCCCTAATTATGCACTCATTTACAAATATTCAGTCTAAAATTTCCCTGGGTCACATCTGATTTTTGTGCTGCTCAGGCAGTAGGAAAAGGCTACAGAGGGAGCAGAAATTACCTCTAAAGGCAAGGTTTAGTTGTGTAGAACTTGTGTAGAGGTCCAAGTGCCACCAAATGTCCTGGGCTGGCCTGGGCATGCAGGATAAGCTGGGATTGCCCACAGGGAAGCTGGGGGTGAAATATCCTTCAAACATCCTTGTTGTGCAGCTGCTCATGTGTACCTGGTCCATGGGGAGAGAGGAGTTTAAGTTGGGACAGCCTGAGTCAGAGTGGAAGGAAATCATCAGTAGTGTAGTCACCAAAACACACCCTGTTAGGTGATTGTGGCTCCCAAGCTTTAAACATGTCCTACAAGTGCTTGAAATCTCTTTTCTGAAGAGCTGCTAAATGCAAACATCTCAAGTAAATAACTGCAATTTTTTCCCCTTTGTCTTGTTTGAGTAATTAGGTCATTATATCTGAAAGTGATTGTTTCAGGCGTGCCAAGAGCGAATAATGAAGACCTTTGATGAATCCAGCGAGCAGCATGTAAATGTGGGGAAGGAATGCAGAGGCAAATGAATGGCCTTTCTGAAACAGAATTTCTCCCTGCACCACCATTTCTATCCTCATTAAAGTCAGTTCATGCGTTTATTTTTTCCTGCTGTGTATATTTCAGTTGATTCTTCGGTGCTTCCTTTTTCTAATAAAATGCACATTGAAGTGTTTGAAATGTTCCCTAAATGTTCTTTAAATAGGCTACTGTGTGCTTGTTTAGGAGCAGTAGCTGCTTGTAAAGAGCTAAATATTTCCTCTTCCCATAGTTTTCTAGGAGTTCTTAGAACTTAGATATTTTCTCAGAGCTTAAGGAATAAACTTCCTATCTGGAATATAATAGAGTATGTAGGAGTTAATTCTGAAATTAATTTCTTCTCCATGGGATTTCAGGACAAGAAAATTTCTTAATAGCTGTGTAAAACCTCATGTGGGTTTTTTTTTAAGGTACCTGTGGGTCTCAAATCTCCTCTACAGAAACCCTCTGTCTCTTCTTGATTCCCTACTCAGGATGTAAGAGAGGAAAAGGTGGGTGAAGTGACATAGAGGTACCCATTCATTTTTTTTTATCCACTGAATTATTGACCATTCCAAGTATAACCAACAAATCATTTTCTGTTCACACTATGGAGGAAAAATATTGTTCATGTGGATGGTTAATCAGGAACACTTTAGAAGCAGAACAAGAGCTGGTTTTAAATTTTCAGGTTACTCAGGAAACGCAGAAATGCAGGGTATGAACTAGGGATTCACTCATCCATAAGGGTAGGAAATACCATCTATGTGCACATCCTAAATACAGACACTTCAACTCTTTTTTTTTTTTTTTGAGACAGGTATCAGACACAATCCAGGATTCATATTACAAAGTGTCCTCTGGCTACTCTTTGTACAAGCAATCACAGGTTAATTAATTATTCTAAGTAATCAACTCTCTGTGGAGACTTCACAGTCTCTTTTGTTGCTGTCATGGCACATTCAACCACCCTGAGCTCAGAAGTGACTTCCTAAGCCCCAGAAAGCAAAGTCACTGAAATGCAAAACACCAAAACCAGTTGGTTTATCAAATGCTCAGTGGTTTATCAGCTCATGTTTCTCCTCAGTCTGAGCTTTCAGTGCCAGCCTTTTCCAATTTCCAATTTACTCCCACAGCTTTGCCCACCATGGTGGCTTTGCTGGTTCTGCTTTTTCCCACTTAATGCTGCTGGATCATCCTGTTCAATCCCCTATAGGAACAGCAGAAGAAAATGAAATGCTAGCACTCTCTTCATTTGGATCACACAAAGATCCTGGATTGGGGGTTTATTAAAGGGGTGTTGCAAGAGGGTGATTACAGGGAAAGTTCAGCTGCTTTCCCTTTGAAATCCATAAAGGTGGTGTTCAGGTAATGGGTTTGAACGTTAGTCCTTTTGATGTCTTGCACATCTGGAAGCCTGAACACCTTGCTATGAACAGACATCCCAGCTGGCTTCACAAAAGATCAGCAGGATGCACATCACTCTTCTGTAGCTTTCTTCAAATTGTATGCTGTTAACTTGCTTTGGGGATTGTTTTATTCATTTTCTTTTTATGCACCTTCAAAGAATAAGCAACGTGGCCCCACAGACTTTGTCATGTTGCCATTGGAAGGGTCAGGACCCAGCATTTCTCCTTGGAAGCTGATTCAAGCCCCACTGAGGAGCAGGTGAGGGCTTTGCTGTGGTGCTAAGTGACACTGTGAAAGAGCTGAGGATATCCTGGCAATCAAAGGAGATGTGGTGGGGTCATTTTGGATATAATTCTTGGTAATTCCAGTCTCTCTAACCCTGTATTTGACTACCCTTCACCTCTAGATTCAACTTCAGACCATATGAGGAAGGACAAAGTGTCATTATAATTCGAAAACTGCTTTATGGAAGTAATGTCTGTGGAAAACTTCTTGTGTCACAGCTCAAAAAAAATTGCATATTCACTCAGAAATGGGAGTCACCATCACTGTTTTTTATGAGACTTGGAGAAAAATACCATTGCATTTGAGATGCTGTTTGATTTAGAGAGTTGCCCATGTCTTCCTGTATTGGTCAACAGTACCTACATCAAGAAGTTTAGGGCTTCAAGATTGCTGTGTTAAACATAAGAGTTTACTCCCTGGGACATTAGACCAAGGATTTTCTAAATTCACAGTTTCCTTCCTTTCCAGTTGGGTCTTATGTTGAGCTGTTTGATTTAGGGATTCATTAAACCCAGAACCATGATGATTAACATCCTTCAGCTATTTTGTGACATCTGGAAGTGGATGTCTGAGGAGATTTGCAAGGACATAGGTTTGGCTGGAAGGAGTCAGATTGAAGATGAGTTTAGTCCAGGATCCTGCCAGTTTGATAGTGGCTGGCTATGGATATCTACAGAACAAGATTAAAAGGAACATTCTTCAACCTCTGGCAATATTTCTTAGAGGAACTTCTTGAAACAAAGGTTACAATCGTATTTTCCCATTATGGCTTCAAACAAGGTGAGCCCAGTGCTGATTATTTACTGATTTCTAGTTTTAATGGTCTTCCCTTGAGCCCTTTTGTAAAGAGGCATCACATTTGTTCTCTTTCCTTCCTCAGATAGTAAGGCTGGTTCAACAGTGAGTTTCATGTCCCAGTTATCAGTTCAATGAGCCCATATTTGAACTCACCTAAACTCTGATACCCTTTGGTCAAAAGCACTGGGTTAATTACCCTCTTGGATTTACCCTGGGATAGTAATGGAAAGAAAATACAATGAATGGACATTTATACAATTAAAACATAATTTATAGAGAGCTTTTAGACCAAACTGGGAAAATGTGTAACAGCAATTCATCAGCTGTTCTCTCCGTGGTACTCAGTGTGGTCTAAAACCTCCATCTAAGTGTAGTTTTAATAGGTTTTTACTTTTTAAAATATACACATAAATTAAGGAATCTCCCATTTTATCTTCTAATTTCTAAACATGAAGTACAAGACAGTGCTGCATTTTAAGACAGGTTTTCAAACAGCCAGTTGCCATCCAAGTCCATTGGTCCCTCCCTCCCCTTCTCTTCCCCAGGAACACATTCCTGCAGAACTCCAGCTGAAGTGGCTTTGTTGTTCTCAGGGTGCCCTGCCAGCTCGCAGCCCATGCCATGACACAGCATTCCTCCTGCTTTGTTTGGGCTGCTCCACTTTGGGGCTGACATTTTACAATTTTACATTTTAATGCCTCTGCAAGAAAAGGCTCCTTGTTGAGGTCAGTTTGCTGAAGCTGCAAGTTTGAGCCTCAGACACGAGTGGGGTGTGCAGACAAGAATTCCAGGAGGGAGTTTCCCCCTTCCTTGGGGGTTCATGGCCTGTTTTGCCATGGATCTTGGGTTGCACTTCTGAGGCAAAAACCATTTCTCCTTGGAGACCAGTAAATGCCATTTACTTTGGCATTTCAGAGGTCGGGTAGAGTGGGGAAGACTTTTCCAGACTCTCCAGACACTCATCGTGTACCCATGAGAGGCTTGCACAGATTTTTTGGACTGAAATGGGTGAACATATTCAGGACAGATGGGACAAGACACATATTGGTCATGTTTCCTTACCAGTACCTGCTTTAGGGCTTGACTTCACTGAAGTCAATAGAAGATTCACCTCAGCACCCCTGAATCAGAGCTGCAATACAAAGTATACTGCAACTTATAAAATATAAAGCTCTCGTTATTTAGTCAGTGCTGATACGTCTTTAATTAGCAGCAAATGCTCGTTTAAAGCCATCACAGGGAAAAAATTTTCACAGCAAACCATTCTCTCTCCCAAAGGAGGCAGCTTTTGCTCATACAGGCTTAGAGGTGTTGGCTGGAAAGGAGAATTAAATAGTAAATATTTGCTTTCTACTTAGTGAGTGTCTGTCACAGCCATGCTAAGTAGCCAGAAACAAATTACGTGTGAAACTCAACATCCCTCTCTCTCTCTCTCTCTCTCTCTCTCTTTCACTCTTCTGACTGATATTAGCTTATGCAGCCCAACTCTTTAATTTAATTAACAGGAATATGCTTATTTTACCGATTATAACCTTGTAATCTCCTTATCAGGGAAAAAAGGGAGCATTTTTACCGCAAGTTATTCTTTGTTGCATGTCATTTACCTTAAGTTATTCTTTGTTTCATGTCATTTCCTCTTTCCACATAATTGCCCCCTATTTTCTAAAAACTATACCACACTTTCTGCTTATTTCCAGTAACTTAGAAGTAGATTTTATTCACATAAAACTTATGGGAAAACCTCAAAAATGCACTGAAGTTGTTTATTATTAAATTGACTTCTAGCGTAGCTCAATTTTTGAGTGTTTGTGTCAAATATAAAATGAACTAGTATTGACTGCTTTTAACAGTGTTTTTAACAAAATAATTGAGTGGATTTGCCTGTAGTTTTGCCATGTTGAACAAAATTTTGAACTTCAGTGAAATTCCATACATCCCCATGAAAGGTAAAAAAATGAATATGTGTTGATAGGTAGCAGAGGTATTTTTAAGTCCATATATCTATGTTTTTATCTATAGACATATTTATAGAGCTGTGGCTGTTGTGTTTTTTGTGAACCTTCAGCAAAGCATATAAAACACCTGTTCTGGATCTGCCTTAAATGTGGACTTATGACTGCCAGTTCATTCACTCTTCCCTTTTATCTGGAATATATCCTTTAGTGCACTCCTACCACCAACATAAAGGAATGTTTTTATTAATGTAAAGGTATTTCTGTTTATGCATCAACCTGCACAGGTGAGTGCCTGACTGTGTTCCTGGAAAAAATATAAATCCAGTAGGATTTTCCACAGCAACAAGGGGACAGTAGGTTTGATGCTCCTATGAATAGAATCAGAACAATCTGGCTAGCAGATGCATATTTGCTTCCATAATTTTCTTAATTAATTTTTGAAGAGTGCAAACAATGAATAAATGCAAATTTCTACTGCATTATCTTCCAAAAATCTAACAGAAAGAAACCTCAGATTTATGTCACCAGGAGAAGGGAATATGGTAATTTTCAATCTACAGCTCTGGTAGCCACATGAACACATAAAACTGTTTATTAAATGTATAGCTAGTCCTTGTTTCTGTATCTGCTCACCCTTCTGTAGGAGTCACAAGGTGATTACAGCAGAATATTTTCATGAACTATTAATCTCTAATTCTGTGTGGGTCATTCAGTGACTGCACTGAATTATTATACTTTATTTATTTTCTGAAGAGCATTAACTTGTTTAAAAACTGAGCTTTAAACTAATAGTGTGGAATATCCTTCCAAGCATTCCCTCATTCTGAGAGGTCACTATTCACTCTTACCCGACTTGGAAGAGGTTTTTGTTGTTTTTTCAGCCTTTATTCACAAATTATTTTAACTATTCTTTTTTCCTGTTCCTCATTTCGCTGGTTACCTGTGACTAAGTGTAAGCTGAGGCTTGAAGGGTCCAAATTAAATCCTAATGATATGTGGTAATTGTTCTCTTAGGATCACCCAGGTATGCATAGGAGGACTTTGTTTAAAAATGGGGTAATTACATTCCAATTTCTAGTGTGATCATTGTCATTGTGATGTTTATTTGATAATAAAGAGTGTAAAAGCTCAAGACTGAAATGAAATGCCTGAATTTGTAACTTTAGGAAGTACTTTGATAGACTTTCATCACAAAATAACCTTTGTGCTTGTATTTTCTATTTTAATTCATGTTTTAGACTAAGATGTATTCCAAAATTATATAATTTACTGAATAAGCTCTAGTCTAGTACATCACAAAGAATTATCATCAGAGGTACCTGATTGCAAGAAGTCACGTTCTTTGCTATTTACTGACCATTAATCCAAAATATTAACTCCATGAGTTATTTGCCAATGGTATTGTGTGGCTACAATACCTATTATATAAATTAAGTTTTGTAGATATGTGTATATATATTGTGTGTGTACATAAATACATACACACACACATATGTGTATGTATGTATTTTGTGTATATATATTTATTTGAGTGAAAAAATATATAGGAACAATTAATTTAAAACAAATCACTCTCTTGCATGTGACTCCTATCACTAGAATAAAGATTTGCAGAGGATATTACCTTTCTGACCTTTGAGGTCAAACACCTCCAGTTTATCTTACTTTGTAATTTCTAAGGTTTCCATTTATAGATCTAACTTCAGCAGTGGTTCTGCAATCAAACTCTTTAAAACACAATCACTATTTAACACAAAGCCATGTGAGATGGCCCTAGATATCTTTCTGAACGGAAATACCCTTTGCTTTGATTATTCCATCAGGGCAGACCTTCTTTCCCTGGCATAGGTCTATCACAGTTATATTTATAACTTGCATAGCTCTATAAATACTTAAGTGCTTTTCCTTGACCATCCTAAGCATGCTAAAAAAAAAACAACCCTGTGCTGAAGTGCCCACAACAGCTACAACCCAGTGAATCATATCTGATAACATATCAGAGAGCATAAAGGACCTGGTTTTTATGCTTTTCTGGCTGGTAAACAGATACTTGGTGTTCTAATTCTCTTTCCATTATGGTTTGTGACTAGTACACCTTGCTCTTCAGGTGGATGTGTTGAACCCTTCACTGTCTGAGCTCTCTGACAGCTGGTTTGAGCACCTCTGCAACCCTCAGACATGGGGAGGGGAACTGCAGAGGGCTGAGGGAAAGGAGAGACACGGCTCAAGATAAATATAAGCAAGTGAGAAGTTCTGTGCTAAACTGAAAAAGAGATTGAACTCAGTGGATGAAAACTAAGGGCAAATACTGACCAGAGCAGTAAGAGTTTTAAACTTAGAAAGGCTAGCTTCAGACTAGATATAAGGAAGATTTTTTTAATGATGAAGGTGGTGAAACACTGACACAAGTTGCCCAGAGAGGCTGTAGATGCCCAATCCCTGAAAACATTCAGTATCAGGTTAGACAGAGCCTTGAAGAACCTGATCTAGTTGAAGATGTCCCTGCTCAGTGAAGAGGGGTTGAACTAGATGACCTCTCAATGTCCCGTCTAATCCAAACCATTCTATGATTCTATGATTTTATGACAATAAACCCACCCTGACGAGAGCATAGGAGGCAGTCCATGCATGTTAACAGCTGCAGGAACAACTCTGAGTCACAGGGTTGGATATAGATACAAGTCACTCCCATGTTGGCAGAGTTTGCATCTCTGCTCTTGTGACCTGTGCCAGCAGGTCCGGCCTTGCTTAAAGCTTGAGTGGCTTTGGCCTTAACATGATGCATAAGCTCTCCAGAATAAACTCTAACAAAAGATCTCAAGGGAAAGAAAAAAAGAGGATAAAAAGTGGGAGAGAAATAAAAGAGCATAAAAAGTGGGAGGAAAGGTAACCACCTGAGAGAGGGCAGAGTTAAACGGGATATTGGGAAGAAATCCTTCCCTATGAGGGTGGGCAGAGAAGCTGTGGCTGCCTCATCCCTGGAAGTATCCAAGGCCAGGTTGGACAGGGCTTTGAGCAACCTGGGCTGGTGGGAAGTGACTCTGCCCATGGCAGGGAGGTGGAATGGGAAGAGCTTTACAGGCCCTTCCTACCCAAAGCATTCCATGATCCTTTAGAGTGGGCAGAAATCCCTGTAATTTGCAGTTTCACCTTCAGGGCTTTCATAACACAATCCTGGTTTTGTGGAATCAACCTTCCTGGTATACACCTTCCTTGTCAAGGGCTAAGCCAGCGCCAAGGATCATGTGTTCCCTGGGTGGTTAGCTGTGTATCGAAGGAAATGCAAATAAAAAGCATCAGAAAAGGTGGTAGGAGGTCAAAAGTGGAGGGTGAAAATGTGTCACAACAGGAAAAGGAAAAAGGGTGCTGGCTTGGAGGGGTATTTTTCTGGGCAGAAGCTGTCTGTGAGGAGGAAGCTGGGCACAGGCAGGGCTTGCGGGGTAAGGCAGTGCCAGTCACCCTGCCCTGGCAGAGGAAGGTCAAAACCACTGGGAAAGGCAACCGAGGTAATTTTCCTTAGGAGCTGTGGAAAAGGCGTCATAAATCGCAGCCGAAGTCACGGCTGTTGGCAGGTGGTTCCTGCCCATCCGTGCCGGGCACGGCCGATCCCCGGGGCAAGCACCGCGGGAGACGCGGGATCATCGCCCGGCAGTGACCCCCGGGATGCAGCGCCCGTGCCCGGGGCAGCTCAGCTTATCTCAGAGCTGGCTGGGGGAAAGGCGCCCGCAACAAAGACACTCTGGCACAGCAGAGATAGGCAGCTAATTGCCGCGGTTAATGAGTAACCCCGCACGGACCGGCTCCTGCGAGCAGCTCTGCTCCTGCTCACGCTTCCCCGGAGTGCGGTTCGGGATGGAAGGAGAGCTCTGCGGAGAATTACGCGCCCTTTCCCCACTAGGGAAGGAGGAGCCTCTCTGTTGGTTGGAGCACAGTGGTGGTCTTCCTCCAGGAGGCAGAGGAGAGGGGTGCCCAGGCCTGGCAGAGCAGTGGGACTCACCCCAGGTGGTGCTCAGAGAGGGGGATGACCTGCTGGAGGGACCAGGACGCAGGTGGGAAATGGTCATTGTGCTGTTGGAATGAAGGGCTGATGGTGGGCATGGGGAGGCAATGGAGCAGCCTTGGGGATGAAGGAGCCCTGTGGAGGGCACCCATCCCACTGCACTGCTCGGCCACTAGCTGTTGTGATCCAGCTTGGGGCAATCCCTGCCATGGTCAGGGATCAGAACGGGGCTCCAGTTACCATATGGGCAAGAGAAAAAGCTTATAAAATGTTTGTCCAACAAAAAACTCCCAAATGTTCCTCATGGCTGAGCTCCCAAGCCTGCTGAGCTGCCAGAGGTGCACAGCTGGATGTTTCTTCTAAACTTCTTTAACAAGATTCCCACAAGGTTGGGCTCTGTCCTGTCTCTAAGGAATGCTCCTCCTGCAGGTGGTACTCCCTTTCTTCTCACAAGCACCTCGGTGACATTAAACAGCTGGATAGGCCCCAGCCAGCATTACAAACACCTTTCTTGAAGCACTTGAAGCAAACAGATGTAGTGGCAGAGATAATGAAAAAGTATGTAAATAGTAGCTCCCCAGAAACCACCGAGTTTCACCAAGTGGCTTTGACACTTGCCAAATACCTTTAAGCTGATAAAGATCTGATTTGTACTTCAGAGGTAACCTGATTAGCAGCCATTTCGAATCTGCAATATGTTAATTGGTACAAACATCACTAAATCACTTTCTTTAACCTGTATGGAGTAGTGTGAATGAACGGTAGTGAAGGTCAACACAGCCTGGGGAGTCATAGAGAGTGAGGTACTTCTATATCTACCCACAATAAAAGAGCATGATTAGTAATAAAAGGTAATTGCATGTGCACACACAGAATGACACTAGAAGGTACCCAAGAACAATCCAGCACAGTGAATTTAAGAAAAACTTAATGAAACCTGCCTTTTGCAGCTAAATCTAGTCATGCACCACACTTTTTGTCAGCAGTCTTGGCCCTTTTCAGTGCCCAGTAGAGAGGGTGTTCAATAAATGAGACCCAGAATCCGTGTCTGAAAAATTTTGAATCTATTAATGCATATATTTTTGAACACTATTTATAACAGCTTGGAAACAAGGAGGTACAGCACAGTGACATTAGTGTCACAAAGCTTAATTAATGTGAACTTCCCAGGTTCAAAGTTTCCTGTCATGATATTTCACGGTGCTTGTCATTACCTGTCAGCTGCAGCTGAGTCAAGTTTTGGGTGCTCACCATCTTTGCCATGCTTCATGGTGTCTTCTCGGGCATTCAGAAAGGAAGGGCTGGGCCCTGGGGTTGTTCACCCTGGAGAAGAGAAGGCTCCAGAGAGACCTCAGAGCCCCTTCCACTACAGGAAGGCACTACAGGAAGAGGGCCTTTGGACAAGGGCATGTAGTAGTAGAACAAGCAGGAATGGCTTTAAACTGAAAGAGGGCAGGTTTAGATTAGATATTGGGAAGAAATTCCTCCCTGTGAGGGTGGGCAGGCCCTGGCACAGGGTGCCCAGAGCAGCTGTGGCTGCCGCATCCCTGGAAGTGTCCAAGGCCAGGTTGGATGGGGCTTGGAGCAACCTGGGCTGGTGGAGGGTATTGAACCCAATCTTCCTCAGTTTGCAGAAACATTTGCTGGAATTTTATAAATTTGTAAGTATCTATAATAGTCTTTAAAATATGTTCTGTAGACAGAATGAACCAGCTGCTTTTTAATGTAGAACCATAGAATCACAGAATGGTTTGAGTTGGAATGGATCTTTAAGCTCATCCATTTCCACCCCCTACCATGGGCAGGGACACCTTTTACTAGACCAAGCCCTGTCAAACCTGACCTTGAAATTTATGATGAAACTCATGAGGAAACTTATAAGAAAAACATCATTGTTTTATATTAAGTAATTGTTTGCCTGGAGACACTGACTGTAGACATTTCTTGTGTTATATTTTTAAACAATCAAATTTTAAACCAAACAGTTTAGGGTAATATTTCTAGTCTGAAATCTGTTAATCATGACTTGTGTGCAGGAAACTGAAATTGTGCTCTGTCCCCCTTTTGCATATTGTATTGCATGAAAGGAGCTTGGCATTACAATTTTGCACTATCCCATCCATTTTTTAGATTATTTAGTAGAAGGAGAACTGGGGTGGGGTTGTATTGATGGGGTTTTGTTGTAGGTTTGGTTTTTGTTTTTGTTTTTTTGTGCTTCAGACTGGGTTTTCTACATTAAAAATCTGTTCTCATCCATGCTTGACAAGCAATGTGTCCTATAAAGGGAGCTGCAGCCATTCAGGGAATTCTTTTAACTCTCTTGCTGAAGTGCTTGCTAGTCATTATCAAAAGCCTCCTCACCCCTTAACAGGCTGTCTTTAATTGGCCACTTGCTTGGCCAGTTAACATGTTGTGGTGGAAACCAAGTGGCAAAGTGTGAACAGCCGAATCTGGCACTATAATCTCGGTGGCTGCTCTGAAACCTGTGGCTACCTATATACAAGGCAGTGTTTTGTCATGCTGATTTTTATTAGCACAGATCAGACACAGACAACTTGGGAGATGTCACAGATGAGTCCCAAAATGTTAGGCATAGAGCACTTAAAACATGCAAGTCTGCAAATGAGGGGATGGGGCTTGGAGACGTGGCTCTGTGCTTCCCCTGGCAAAGGAGGGCACAGTGCAGGGCCAGGCTAGCACTACCCCTGGTATTCCCACTGGCTGGATCATCATTGAATGAAGGGATGCAGAATCTTTCCATCCTTAGGAAAGGGGTTTTTGTTGCTCTGTGTAAAGAATGTTTGGTAGGTAACAGGAACACTGAGCATGCCCGGAGAGTGGAAATGCTCTCAGTGATCTCAGAAATCTTGCAATCAGAGCCTTTTTTTGGAGGGTTAAAATTAATTTTCTCACCTTGAATGCACTTATTTTGCTCTCTCAAAAGGCAACGTGAGGAAAGTTCATACCCGAAAGTGTTCAAAGTGATGTTGCTTTGAGCAACCTGGTCTAGTAGAAGGTGTCCCTGCCCTTGGCAGGGGGTTTGAAACTATATGGACCTTAAGTCCTGTTCCAACTTAAACCATTCCATGATTCTATGACGTCTGTCTTAGCAATGAAGCAAAAAATGGGTGATGCCAGAGGTGGAACAATTCTCTCCAGTCCTCTATGACATCTCAAGCTGCTCCATCTGTGGTGGCAACAGGCCTTAATATTGTCTTTTGGGTAGGACCACATGTGCAGCATCAGCATCAGAACCTCCAAAGCTACTGCTCTGAAAGCTCACCTTCCTAAGAGCCAAGACTTAGGATTTATCTCCAGTCTTAAAATTATGATTGTATGTTTTCCCAAGGTTGAAATTAATTTTTTTTATCCCTGGCAGCAACTTTTTGTTATAATTTTGGAAGTATCAGCAGGGATAAATTTACATTTGTTCTTTTCACAACATTGTAAACAAAAAAGTTAATTATGAAAAATTATTATGTCTGTGTGCCTATTTATTCTGGGTCTATTCATAGCAGCATTAAATATGCTGCAACTACAGTTGTGCAATTATAAAAACTCCACCTGTGCTATGTATTCATAGAGCCTATACAACTTTAGACAGAAATTGTCCTCGTTCAGAATGAGGGCACTTGGACAGTCCCAGCTCATCTATCACCTTCCCCTTTCTAGAAACAGAAAAAAAGACCATCACTCAGTGGAAAATGAAGTGGGGAAATCTGTGTCTTGGGGTCTGGATTTCTGTTTTGTATGGCCCTTACTTAGCTGGACAAACTTCCTTTGCTAGCAAGGTGTGGAAAATCAAACCTGAATATTTGCATTCCCATCTACTCCTAGGAAAAGAGTAAAGCTGGAAGCACAGAGATTGGGCAGTGAGTGCATGTGTGTACAAGTGCATGTGCATAAGTATTTACAAATAAAAGTTGTGCCAAAGAATCATAGAATCACTAAGTTTAAAAAAGACCTCCAGGATCATCAAGTCCAACTTTTGACCACTAAACCATATCACAAATTGCCACATCCACTCATTTCTTTAACACTTTCAGGGACAGTGACTCCACCACTTCCCTAGGGAGCCTTAAGCACTTTACCATGAGGAATTTTTTCCTGTTCTTGCCTTGTAGTTGCTACACAGCCCTTCAGATTTCTGTACACCTGCATTAAGTATAATCACTAATTATAAAAAGAGCCTATCTCAACACTTGACAGAGAGAGCAAGCAGCTCTCAATAACACCAAATCCAGGCCATCAGGTTTGTTTGTCATGTTAGCACCCAGCAACATAAACCTCAGAGCTGCTTTGTGTCTCTGACCGTGAATTTCTGATGCTGCGCAAGAAGCTGCCATCATTAATAACCAGGGGAATAATACAAGGAAGAACAGCAGCATGTGGCAGATGCAAGTGTGCATATCTGTTACTGAGCTCCTGGAGCTGAGCTTTCCTGGCCAACTTCCAGCTTTGGCAGGGGGAACTTTAGCTGAGTAAGAAATCCAGGCTGTCAGTCGTGGAGTAGCTGGCAAAGGCACAAAGACTCCCCAGGCTTTGGGAAAGTGAAATGGCATTTTTTCTGTCTTTCCTTGCAGGATGCATTCCCTTATAAAGAGCTAAAATCAATACCAGGGTGTCAGGAGTTGTAAACATTTATCATTTATTATGCATTTAAGTGTGCACAGCACATACACCACAGTCTTGAACAGCACCTGTATAAAACTACAGACAGATTCTGGTAAATGGTGAAAGCTCATACCATGTAACATCATTATCAAGGTTTTATCACAATATTCAAAAGTTACAACAGCTACCTTGGAACATATCTTGTGTGAGGCCATTGGTTGTGGATTTAATGAGGTGGAAAGTGACAAAGAAGAGCCATTCCCAGAGAGAATCTTTGTGGTCTGATTTTGCTATCTGAAATCTGGAACAAAATCATCAGTTGTCAGAGGTAGTGGTGATAATTACACAATGATTACTCATATACAGAAAACAGAGAAAGTACAGAAATCCCGCAATTTACAGAAAAAAAGAATTAATATCCTTAGGCATGACATTTCCCCTGTCTTGATTTGGATTCCTTTTTCTTATCTATTTTATTCCTTGATGGTACCTGCCTTAAGGTCTAGTCCTGGTCTGCTCCGATCTTACTGAACTTTGGAGTTTGTCTTCAAGGTCATGTGTAAGTAGAGGATACAGGCAAGTCTATACCATTACAAAGGAATAAGGGCTTTTGTGTAGGAATGTAAAGAGGAAAAAAAAAGAGCTGAACTCAGATTGGTGTGTAGTCAGAAATAAATAGTTTAGATGGGAAGATGATCTTTAAACATCCTCTAAGTCGTCAAACGTTCTGGTTAGTCTTGGTTCCCACTTAACATATTGATGCCCCAAAGATGAAGTATCTTATAAAGAAGAAAAAAAATACAAAACCAAAACAAAACAAAATAAAAAAAATCCTTTTAGTGATTCCCCCATAACTAAAACTGTCTTTTCCTTCACCATGTTAGAGACACGAGTTACACTGACAAAATATATAAAGAAAAATATAGGGTTACTTGATGACGATATAGTACTGCAGCCTGACAGCTGTCTGAAAATATTTTCACCATGATTATCCTTACTAAAAGTAAACCACTGGGTAAAGATAGCTCAAACGTGACAAGGCTCAAATAGGATGCAACCAACTCTATCCTGAATGCTTTTGGCTACATATGGGAAAAAAAGGAGATTTGGGATTATGATTGCTCCCTCAGGCCCTCCTCTAGAACTATAAGCCCAGTACCTTCCTTCCATGCAGAATTTGTTAGGAGACTGGCTTTGAGAGTTAGTGAGGTAGAAAATTAATCAACTTCATTAGGGAATGAGACAGAAAAAAAAGCAGCATATTTCTCCTTCCAAATACTGCAGCAAAAATAATAAATAGTATGAACCAACCTCAATTCCTCATAATCAATCTAAATTCTCTCTGTGGAGCTTGAGTTTGCTACAAACCAGCAAATTCTTTTGCCTTTTAAAAACTTACGAGTGTTACTTTGAAAAATGAAGGTAGTCTCCAAATAAGAAAGGGAATTTGATTTGAATAAAGTTGAAGTGGTTCACTGTAGTTCCACAGTGCCCATTATTTTTCAGCCTCATGCCAAGCAATTGTATCAAATATAAACTTCCATTAAGGGCCACAAAAGATGCCCTGCTCCTGTTTGTCTAAACAGATAAACCCAGCCCCAATCCTTCCAAGCTGCCAGAGGCGTTTCAGCCTCTCCACTGAGAAGAAGGACTGCAGCAAAGTTCAGAGTTTAGTGCTGGCAGATCTAAAAACAGATTTGTGGGGCAGCTCCCCAGCACCGCACCGGTGTAACCCGATCTCACTCCAATTAAAGAGCGAAGAAGCACAAAGGGGGTCAGGCATTGTGTGTGGCTCCACACTGGCATCCCATGCTGCCACCGCTCCTTGCTCGAGGCCAAGAGCTTCTCTGGGAGTCATGGGACGCTTGGAAAACACCAGGAGGAGAGCAAAGCCACCATAACAAACACACAAACAAACACACAGGTACAACAACAGACACTGTGCAACATACAAACAGTGCAAAACGTTGTAAGAGAGGAATTGGATGTCACCTGGCGTAGGGCACAGAGTAGCAGCACACCTGTGATAACTTTGAAATGAATTAAATAAACCACACAGCAGAAGGCTTCTACTAGTTGCACCATGAAATGAAAAAAGAGCTGGGGTTGGAGGTTCTCTTTGTTTTCAGAAATTTAAAAAAAAAAACAAAATCAGAACTATAAATAAACTTTGTGACTATATATACAGATTTAAATAATTAACTTAAATATCTTACACCTACTCTTGCATAAAACTCTCCAGTAAAAGTGCACCATGTTTTTAACCCCGAACGTGTTCTGCGTCTTCCCGTGTGCTGAGGTAGGTCTGAAGGGAGAGGTCTCAGATTCTAGGAAGAAAATGTGTCACTGTCATAGTGGGAGACACTTTATTGCCTTTCTTTGTTCTTCCATTTTTGCTCAGGGCTATGTACATCCCGGGATAAATCCTGGATTCGTAAGCATTGTAGTTGTTTGGCAGGAGAATCTCTTTGAATTTGCACTCGTCATTGAAATGGGTCTGAAATGAAAAGGAAAGAGTGAGGGGAAAGGAATTTTAAACATCACATGTGGAAATATTCTTGCTACCAGGTGGAGAAGGTGTGCTGTGGGAAAACCTGCAGGTGAGTTCCCCCCCTCTTAGGAGTCTTTTGAAGTGGTCTCTGAAGCTTCAAACAGGACTCAGGAGTCAGAGGGTCATTAGGGATGCTGTGCCCAGGCCCAGCACGTACACCTAGAGGTGGGAAGGACACCAAAAGCTCTGTCTGTTGTAGGAGGCACAGGGGTTAACAGAGCTGAGGTGACCAAGGCCTAAGCCCAGTTCTGCAGCTCTGCTCATCTAATTGCTCAGTGGTTGTCCCACC
This sequence comes from Myrmophylax atrothorax, assembly GCA_026770055.1. Taxonomy (NCBI): domain Eukaryota; kingdom Metazoa; phylum Chordata; class Aves; order Passeriformes; family Thamnophilidae; genus Myrmophylax; species Myrmophylax atrothorax. Next base: position 7,126,722 of record JAOXXN010000065.1, on the reverse strand, counting down.
AGCAAGAAATTGCCTGAGAGTCTTCAGAAAAGTCTGAATTAGACAAGCACTTTCTCCTATAGCTTCAGAAAAAAGAGGCATTTTAAAGACACTCAGAGTGAACTGTATTTTTTGCTTCTTTAGGTTTAAAATTGAAGGGAAGGTTTGGATAACTTGTGTTAATGACTCAGGAAAACAGAGGTGCGACTTTCAGTGATGAGGTTATGTTTGTGAGTGCAAAGGGGAACAGGTGTTACAAGTGTGTTGTCTGGAGAGGAACAAATGAACTCATCTCTTACTATTGGGCAAAAGCCAAGGGGTTTGCAAGAGAGGTCTCAGCCTGCCAACCTGATCACTGGACTGGAGATTACTTTATCCAGGAAACCAGAGCAGGAGTATCCCTAAGAAATGATGCAACGGAAGTTCTTGCACTTTGATGACTGATTCTGTCTGGCTTTTATATAAGTTAAAATCCTCTGTAACAGGACTGATGCCCCAAAAAAGAATTCTGGATGCTTCACATCTTCATGTAAAAATGCCCTAGTTATCTCTGACATAGTTTGGCTCTTCCTTAGCCCAAGTTTCTTCAAAGCATACTTTGGAAACATGACATAGAAAATTCATGGGCAAGGATGGAGACCCGGGAATGTGAGTTTGAATTATGCTCATCACAGTAACTTATACAGAAATGGCCTCAAAAGCAAGAGGACATCTCAGCATGGGCAAGGATATGCCCTGTTATTGTCCAGCTTAAGTATAATTCTAAGAGATCTCTATCTTTTCCAAAGATTCAATGTGAATAAAGATCTGTGTTGTCTCCTAATAGATCTTCCTTCTTATAAATAGAAGATCAAACCCCAAGGATGCTGAACTGTCATGGGAACAGTCTCCATTCACAAGCATTAACAAAGTGGGATCAACAGGTATGTGAGAGTCACTGATTCATCACATCATAAAGGGTCACTTGTGGGGACCTGGCTGACCACAAGTTCAAGTGCCCTCTTGAGAGATGGAGTGAGCAACTGCCACACCTGCTTAAGGCTGTTTGCACTTAAATATCAGAAGTGAATGGACTAAGGCTACCTTGTGGTGTTGCCACACAAATCACTCCTCTGTTGGTCTGTGTAGTAGGAAAGATGGGTAGCCGCAGTTGGATGACTGCAGTTTTTATGTGGGAATCAAGGAAGTGTCATGCAAAAAAGTGGGTTTCCCTTCAAAATCTCACTAAGCAGCACAACTGGGCAAGACACCTTCTGTTGGCAGGGCAGCTCTGACCCAGGAGGGGCAAGGATGGGGCTTGGGCAGCTTTTAGCACCATGCACACATCTCACCCCAACTGTCCCCTCCCCAGGCACACACTCTGTGCCTACTTACAGATCCATAGAGTTTGCCTTTGCTATTCATGGCCACGAAGAGTCCACTTCTAACACCAAATATGCTCACCACTCCTCTTTCCACGGGAGAAATTTCCAGCAGACCTATAGAGGAGACACAGGAATCAGGGGGACAAAGGAGTACGCTGTGGAGTGTGTGGTGCCACTGCTGCACTCACCTCCCCATGCCCCAGCACTGCTCATACCTTCCACGTGCTGCCCTATGCCCCACGCTGGGACCTCTCTTCTTTTAGCTAAGTATCTATTTTTATTTGGCCCCCAGGCATTCTCTTGTGTAGACAAGGTTAAAATAAGCCAGAGCTTGCTTAGAGCAAATGAAACATTTGTCATCGCGCAGCTTACATCCCCCTCCCCTCGCAGATCTTATTGTTTCAGTTGGATAGCAGAGCCATGGGGCCACAGGGTTAAGTCCCCAGCAGATGCTTTCCAAGTTTTGGGGGAGAGCCCTGCCCACGGCCCTGCCGATCAGCCAGATGTTGAGGCAGCTCCGACACCTGATGCCTGACGGCGGCGAGGGGACAGGGCAGCGCCGGTGGGTGCCCCCGGAGCTCCCGGTGGGTTCGGCCGCCGCCGCGCTGCCCGCGCTGCCCACGCTGCCCGCTGCCCCGCCGTGCCGTGGGTGGCAGCAGTTTTCAGGGCAACCAGAGCTCTGCCACGCACCCACCACCCTCCCCTCGGGACACACCACCCTCCTCTCGGGACACACCACCCTTCCCTCGGGACACACCACTCTCCGGGGCGGCTGAGTCGCTCCGCACCCGCGGATCAGCCCTTCGGCCAACTCCGCGGGCGCGGCGCGTCTCACCTGCCCGCCACGGCCGGCTTACTGTATCGGTTCTCGCTGTGAACGCCATCGATGCGGCCGTCGGGCAGCACCTGGATGTGGAAGCCGATGCCCACGTTGCAGTAGAGGCGCCGCAGGCGTTTGATGCCCAGGAGGTAGTCGCCGTCGCGGGCGGCATCGCGTCGCTCGGCGGGCAGGCGAGCGACGGAGCGGGCGAAAAGAGCCGCGTCCCAGCGGCGCTGGCGGGGCCCGGCGGGGAGGCGACCCGGGGCCGAGCGGCCTCGCACCGCCCCCGGCCACAGCAGCCCCAGCAGCAGCGCCGGCAGCAGCGCCGCGGGCAGAGGCATCCCCGGCTCGCTTAGGGACGGGCCGGTCGCTCCGAAAATGCGCTGGCCCCCCCAGGTCCCACTTTATACTGAGGTCTCAAAGACGGGGAGGAAAAAC
>JAOXXN010000065.1:7071920-7091318 GCA_026770055.1 Myrmophylax atrothorax | reverse complement strand
CGGGGCCGGGGCCGGGCTGGGTGCGGGGGCGCCCGGGGCTCCCCCCGGATGCTGAGCCCCTCTCTCCTCCCTCCTGCCGCCCTCGCACAAACTCCCTCACTCCCGACATATCCCCTTTCATCTTAATTACCGCCGATCCCCGGCACATGTCAAAGGGGACAGATGTGATTTAGCCGGTGGAAGCTCAAGCCCTCCGCGGGAGCCAGGCTGGGACGGGACAGGGGAGGCATGGGCAGCGCCCCACCCGTCGGAAAGGGCACGGGGACTCGGTCCCGGAGAGGTGCGAGGGCACGGGCTGCCCAGCGGTCCGGGCTGGGGCAGTGCTGGCGTCGGAAGCCCCCGGCGCAACGAGGGCAAGCGACAAGTTGCGCTGTCCCTGTCTCCGTCGGGGGAAACCTGGAATTTGGGGGGTCTCGTTCTGTCCCGGGAAGGATTGAGACCCTCTGCTGCCAGTCCTGTCCCCGCACTCTGCAGGGCCGCCTCGGAGGTCCTCCTCCCGGTTCAGGGGCAGGGGATGCTGCCAGTCCCCGGGGACAGAGCGGGAGCCGGAGCGTGCGGGAAGGGAGCTGCGGGACCAGCGGGGCGGCTCCCGAAACGCCGGGGCGAGGTCTCGCCCAGCCGGACAAGGGGTGAGGGCAACAGCCCCGACACCTGGGGGTGCCCCCGCTCCCCGCCGGGCAGCGACTCCGGCGCCTGGACAGCGTGGCACAGGAGCGGAGGCGGGAGCGGCTGCGGCTCCACCACCGTTCCGTCCGTCCCGTCCAGCTCCCGCTGCCCGCCCGTGCCGGGGCAGGACGCAATTGGTGCGGGCTCGGGACCCACCTCCCCGCACGGCCCGGCCTTGGGGGGACGCGAAATGGGGCAAAGGTGCGCTCAGTACTCACTGAAGACGCTGTTCTTCTCCAGGGTGCCGTTGATCCTGCCGTTGGGGTGGATCTGGAGGTGGTACTTGGTGGCACAGTAGAGCTTCCTGCGCCGGGGCGCTCCCCCGAGGTGCTCGTAGACGCCGCCGCGACCTCCCGCATCCCGGCGCGGCCGGGTGTCGCTCGGGGAGCCTCCGGTGGGCTCGGGCAGCCCCGCGGCAAACTCAGCAACGTGCAGCAAACTCAGCAACAAGATCCAAGTTATGACCATTGTGGCATGATGGCCGCAGCGCTCAGTGTGCTGCGGAGACCGGGGCTCGGAGCGAGTGGCACCAGGGGTCCCATCAAAGCCGTCTTGCGAGCAGCGCTCCTGAGTTGCCGAGCACACACTGTTTCGAGCCGTGCAGCATTGGGAAGATTTTATCAAGCCCTTTTATCTGTCTCAGATTTACTTAAATCAATAGACATCAGCAAAGGCCACCGAGGAGTCCCAGCTGTTTGTATTAGATGGAGCTGCCGTGCTCAGCCTTCTCCTTGGGTTTCCAGATAGACAGACAGCATGCGTGAGAGACAGGCAGAGGGAGAGAGGGAGGGAGGAAGAATTTCGGCAAGAGGCTGTGGGGAAAATAGTTGATCGACGGAGCATAGAAATAAAAGCAGCTTCCTGCAACAATAGCCTGATCTGCGACCAATTGATACAGAGCAGAGGAAGCAAAAGGTATCAGTCTCGTGTGAACTCCCAGAGTGCAGCATGGATAAAATTACACAGCATCTCTCTCCCGCCACCGCACACCCCGCACACCCCCTCACGGGGGCCGCCCGCCCCGCCGGGAGCCGCGGAGCAGCCGCGGACCCTCCGCCGAGCTCCGCCACCCCCCGCGCAGCCCCTGGGCCCGGGGAGGGGTCTGATGCTCCAAGCAAACATCTTGCTTGCAAAGTGCGTGGAATCGCAGAGGAGCAGGGAAAGGGATGTGGGTTCAGAGCACGGCCGTGGATCGCACTCAGGCGTCGGGGTTTGCTCAGTGTGTCCCCCTCAGTGCCGAGAGCAAACAGTTATTACTGAATCAATCAGCTCGCGGTTACAAATAGTACACGTTCTTTAAGCAGAGCGCTCAGGATTTAATCATTTGTCAATTAACTTAAAGTAGAGGCAGGCAAGTGTTATGATTTACATCCCTAAATGCATTTGCAAGAAGACGGAGCTAATCCCTTTTTTTAGCTCCTGTGCCTGGAAAGTCTCATTAGCTGGAGCAGATCTGCACTCCCTACCATGTCACTTCACACAACTGCCTACGCTTTCAAAATAGGATGGAGCTACCTATAAATAAATATAAAAGGAGGCAAAAGGTTCAACAGCTCCGTGAATTACGCTGTCCCTGTGTGCTCCTCAAAGGCAGCTCGTTAATTAGATTTGCATCTGAAATAGGCAGTAGGAGTTTTGGGGAAGTGTTTGAGAGGTAATTAGTATTAATGTGCTTGAAGGGCACACAAATACACCTTTGAAGTGAGTCACGTCAGAATTCAACGTTTGACCTTGATCAATGTAATTTTTTTTTCCGGAATTGGTGAATATGAAGAGGTCTATAAATTTTTTTAAAGACCTTCCTCTGTAGAGCACGGGGATTTTCTTACACGTTAAAGGCTTCTTTAAAAGGGGAAGCTTTTACTAGTGGGAAAATAAGGAAAGGGGTACGACCTTTTCCTAAAAGGAATGGCAGGAGGACGAAACTATCTCCAAAGCTACTCCCTGTTTTAAGCTGTGCTTAATATTTAGTAGATCTTCAAGGCTAAAAGGCTTTTCATTATATAGTCGTCTGGAATAAAAGGAAACACATAAAACCCCCACAAGCACCCTCTCCGCCATTACCGCCCTCCCTCCCCCTTTTCTTCTCCACAAGTTAAGCCCCAGCCTCACAAGCAGAGTTTGATCTGGGGATGATAAATGTTTGTACAATTAATTCTTTATTGCTATTCTTCTACAATGCCACTGCCAGGCAGTCAAGTGGTTCCAGTATCTTGAGTGGAAATTAAAATAGTTAAAGCACTGTATACACGTAAAAATATGAAAACATAAACATGCAGGACCCCAGTCTTGGAGTGTCTGGGGCGGGGGACGGTGGCTTGGGGGCCAAATCCTTTAGTCCCTCCTAAACCAGGAACCTCTCTGGAAAACCTTCCTCTCAGGGATGCACCGTAAATCGTGTCCTGGGGACTCGTAACCTCTGACGAGCTACAAGACAACAGTGGGAGCAGTAAAAATAACTCTTAACGTGCCACGAGTCTCCTGAAAGATGCTTTCACCGGCACCGCTTGAAGGGGAGATAAAACATCATTACTGACAGTAATTATAGCGATCTATTCCGAGTAATTCTCGGGTCTGTCCCGAGCCCAGTGCATCGCCCTCTGGGTGTGCAGCTGGTATTTTACCGTGCGGGCTTTGCAGGGCATTTTCATTAGTTCTCTGATAAAAACCACACCAATCCCGCAAGATCCTCCTCCCGCCCCCCACCACAATAATAAACCAAAAAAGACTAGTGGGTGGAAGAGCCACACGTTAATGACTTTTGCTCAAATTGCTTCCATCTTGCTCACATTTTCATAATTAGCACCATCATCTACAAATCTCTCCGCCCTGGGCGTTTGTCACAGCCAGGCTTCCCAAGCGATGTGTATTCTACTTATTAGGGAGGGGGACACTTCTAGGTCTATCATTAATGGTCCCCTTTCACATAAAATGAATACGACCTCCACGGAAATATCAAAGGGCCGTAACTACCTTGTCTCACTTGCTAGAGCACTGAATAGCGAGCAACCTTAAGTCGTTTTGCCCTAGCTCAGACATCTATACAATAAAACATAAGCCCACTCTTGTATATTTTAAGTTGTCTGGTGACCATTTCTGAAAACAAAAGGGGTCCCTTTGATGTGGTCTAATTCTAACAGGGGGTGGGACGTCAGATGTGGTCTACCGAGTCTTTCTGGAAATATTTTTAATTATGCCCCAAAGCTCCTTTTAGCCCCAAAGTAATAATCAGAGAGCAGTTTGTTGCTTAATGTGGGGAGAGAATACGCTCTAGACCGTATGTAACCAAATTAGAATTACAACTGATAATGATCTAGTAATTCGCTCGACATGTGTGATTTTAAATGCAACACGGTAAGTATCTGCTATTCTTTATGCCTGATCTTGCTAACGGAGTATTTCTAATCCTGCTTTCAGTTCAGCCATAAAACCAGCATTGCTCCTGGAAGGTCATTGGCTAAAAGTGAGTATTTGAGACAGATGTTTTTATCCTTACAGTGTAAGTACTTGTAGTCTGAACTGATTACCCTCAGAGAAGGAATATATATATATTTGGATATAGATCTTTCTGGCCATGCAATTTCTATTTAAGTAGCACATAAATTTAAGCAGGAAAAAATTTTTAAAGTGCAACATTTTGAAAGCACCCCCCTTTAAAAACACTCGCTAACTTTAACCTGGAATAAACTCTAGGGGCACAAATTTTGCAGCTTTGGGGCTCTGATTGTCGAGTGAGTCGGGATCTGCTGTTACGGGTCCAGCATCGCGCCCGGCGCTGATTTATGACTCGAACGAGGAGGAAGTTACACTTTGTAGAGCAATAAATACCCAGGCGGTGGGTGGAGCCCCCAGCAGGGGAAAAAAAAAAAAAGACCCCCTCTCCTTCACCAATTAAAAATCCATCCTTGCTCGGCTGTGGACCGTGGGAAGGTCCCAAAGAAAACAGCGCCGGTGCTGATGAGGTGTTTGTTTGCGATGTGCTAATGGCATCTTCCGAATCTTTCCTGCCCGATGCAGTTCCCTCCCACCTGCTGATGTTGGGAAGAGCTTCTAAAATGCGACTGGTTTTTATTCGGCTGTATTTTGTTTTCTTTGTGGTTTCCTAGCGGGGTTATTCTGCACCCCTGTGAACAATATAATCTTGTTTAAATGACTTTCCAGACCACACAGCATCACGTTACCCTGTTCTATAGGGGCAGGCAATGCTGTTTATTGTATTATACACTTTTAGCTCCTAGAAAGCTGGATGAAGGGAGAGTGGAAGAGGAAAGCTCCGGGGAGTAAATTCAGAGCTTCTAAGATTCAGGTTTCTTTCTCAGGTGGAGAAAATAAGATCTAGATTATTTCAAATGAAAACAGATAGAAAGAAAACTCCAAAGGAATGTTAAACACGTAACAGGTACATCAATATTTGCCCCTTTACCAACGCATATGAAATGTTTTTTTCATGTTTATAGTAACTTTTTCTACTTTACAAACAAACAAACAAACTGAGGTCTTCAGATATAGGATGATACACCTGATTCTATGCCTATTATGTGAACTAATTCTATATTGCCCTTCAGACAATAAATTAAGTAACAATTTTTAAACTTCCCTATTTAGGTTAAAAGCATGTGTGATATCATCGAGATCTGCTAACATTGTCGTTGTCATTGTCGTTGTTGTTGTTATTGTTATTGTTATTGTTATTATTGTTATTATTATTATTATTATTATTTCAGGATGCAAATGCCTAAATTCCTTACTCCTACTAAACTCTTACTAAAGTTGGCAAGAGCTTCTCTGTCTGACGACCAAGGGATTAATCTTTCATTCAAAGTCCATGGAATTCACTAAGAGCCTTTTCTTTAACACCATTGAATTTGGATCAGGCCCAATCTTATAACTAGAAAAATTATTTTCTGTTGTGCTCAGATAATCTCTTAATGGTTTACTGAATGAAAATATTCAAAACAATGAACGCAGCAACATTAAAGGGAAAATACCTCCTGTTTCCCCCTCTCTGTTTCTTACTCCTTTTCAACATTAGACACAAAAGAAACAGTAGAAGAAATGTAACACACTGGAGAAAAATGTGCCACGGTGTGGTTTAGATGATTGTCACGTGGCTTGCAAAGATCTGTGGAAGGCTCAAACCAGGCTACAATAGGGATATTCAGACCAACACAGAACTGTAAACTACAGCCACAAAAATAATCAAACACAAGAGATGGGGGATGTCTAGAAGAGGAGAAAGGGAATGTAAAAACAATAGAAATGTAATTTGATGACAACTTTGGGGCCGTGTTTGCATAACTGTTTCACACCTTCGATATCTTAATCATTGCTTAATAGCCTGAGCTCTGGGAAGAACTTTGCTGGTTTTTGGTTTGGGTTTGTGTTTGTTTTTTGGTTTTGGTTTTTTTTTTTTTATGTTTTTGAAATTGGCTTCAAAGCATTTGTTCTGATTTACAGAGGAGTGTGGTGTACCTGACAGAGGTATCTGGCCCATGTCCATGATGGAATTGCACTTTGTGCCTGAAGGACCTGCTATTCAGATAAATCTCTTACTACTTTTAGAATTTATCCCGTGGTTACTTTTCACAATCAGAGGCTTGTTACGATCTCACTCAGCCCTGCAAATCTTTGGGAATTGGGTTACCTGGAGATAAAAGATCTTTCTTTCTCCATGCTGTGGTTGGATCAACACTTTGCAAAATCAGATGACAGGCAAAGGGGTCAGTCCTAGGTCTGTGCTTGGGCTGCCCAAGCACCAGGAATAAAACCTGAAAGGAGCTGCCTTAGGGAAATGCCACGTGCATGAACATAAGTCCTTGAAAACAAAACAAAACAAAAACAAACAAACAAACAAAACCCCCCTAGTTCCAGGAATTATCCACTTCAAAGTGAAGACTAGTCACTATTGCATTTAAACTTTTTAAAAACTAGTTCAGATCAAGGTTTGTATCCTATGGCTGGGCTTTTCAAAAAAAGAATTGCATTCACGGTTAAATGTCATCCTAAGAGGGTCATGATGCAGTGTCTTGAAGGTCCACCTAGATCAAGGAACAAGAAAGAGGGCCAAGGAGTCAGAAAAAAAGGTTCTGCAATTTTCCAATATAAAAAGGTTATGTAGAGAACAACAGAAACAAAAATTAAAATTAGTATCTTGGATGAATGTCAGTGGTCACCCAGAAGGTCTGCAGTTGAGGAGAACGTGGGACCAGGATCAGCAGCTCACCCAGGCCAGCAGAAAAGTGGCCTCCACTTGATACTGTGCAGATCTAGACCCTTCTCACAAGGGGGAATTTAACCTCACAGAGGTCTCTTACTATACCTGCAATTCCCTAGAGGAAATAAGCTGCTCAGAAAACACACATATGACCTTTCTTCATCTTTTTTTTCCCTGCTTTGTGAAAGCAGAAGTCCTACCACTTAAATCCTCACAACCACCTGAGCCAACAGGGAGGAACTCATCCCTTTTCACTGTTCCATCTCCCTGCCTTCTTTGGGAAATGAACACTCTTTCTATGGGCATTTTAGCCTTGACATTTCAAGGCAGAGCTCACAGTGTTTCATTTGAGACGTCACCGCAGTGAATTCCCAGTGATTTCATTAATTAGAGTATTAATCAGGTGGTTAATACCACATTCTAGACATCCTAGACATTAATACCATGTTCTAGACATCCTGTATCTAAGACAGTAAGAAAGTATTTGGGGACATAAGACAATTTGGCTCTCCTGTTTCAACCCAGTTGGGCTGTCTGAGCTGCTGGACCTGAAGGTGTATTTTTCATCTGTAACACAAAGAGGGACTTACAATAATTTAGCAGTAGGTTGCTTTACTGAGGCCTTTTTCAGGTGGATATTTACAGACCAGAATTTTGGGTTGGTTCATTTAGAAAGTATTGATCCATCGCACAGAATTCATTCTTCAGTGAATTACAGGAGGCTGGGTAAGTACTTATTTATAACTTTATGTCTGAGAACTGCTTTCTCCAAAGGGCGTTTGTTGCCATGAATCTCTCCTTGGTAGTCCAGTAATTTGCCTTAATGAACCACCTGAAAAAATACAGAAGAAAATAATTCCAGAGCTTTTCCTGGATCATCTTGTACAAACAGTGAACAGAAATTTGCATCCAAATCAACTCCTTCAGGCACTTCTGATTTTTGCTTTTGGCTCAGAGACCTCAAAGACTTTAATTTGATCACAACAGCAATCTGCAAAGTGAAGAAAATTAGCTTCTCTTTTGGCTGCACCTGTTTCAGCACAACTCCTCTGTTTCTGGATTGATGGCTCTTGCTTTAGGATGGAACCAGGATCGTTTCTCAATCCAAAACTTCAGCACAGTCTAAACAAAACCAATGGAACCCCTGTGAAAACTCAGGGATATTTTCTTCTCAGCAGTCACTTGTTCCCTGATTTTAACATTATTTTAACATTATCTGTTTGACTCAGAAGCACCTTGTTTATTCAGATATGAAGGGTGATACCTGGAGTTGTGCTCCAGTTCCATCCAAGTGCAACGTTGTTCCTTGAGAACTGAGCTGTATCAGACCTCAAAAGGGGAATCTCAAAATACTTCTCAAAGATACTTTTTTTGATAATTTGGATATTGCTAAAAGAAGAACAAAAGTTCCCTTTCTACTTCCCCGCCCTCCCCACCATGACTTTTATGCACAGCTGACACAGGGATAATGCTTCCAAAATCACAAAAATTCCACCTCCACTTCCTCTTTTTTTAAAAACAAAACAAAACAAAACAAAACAAAACAAAAAAAACCCAACTCTGACCATTTGGCTTTTCCCCCTCTCTGCACTGGAAGTAATCTCAGTGTGGAGCAGGAAAAATTGAGAGACTTATTCAATCACTAATTTCACCATTTTAACTCATGGAAGTGGAAATATACGTCGATTTTTTTTTCAGACTACTTTCCAGCCTGGCCGTTAAATATTTGTAAGACACAAATTCTTGAGGAAGAGGAACAACAAGGGAAGCACACAAAGTTAACAGAGAGCCCTCTTTGTGTGCCCTTCCTTTCTGCCACTCAGGAGGGTGAACATGGTGCCCAGCAAGATATTACCATCTCAAATACTTTGCTGTGAAGTTACTGTCAGACAAACACCTGGACTGAAGGAGAACAGTGGGGTTTATAATCACCTGTACTTTAGGGAAGCAGAACATAGTGATATTAAAAAAAAGTTTATTTGCTTCTGTCTTAAATTTGGGGGTTTCAAAGATGGAAATTTTTTTTCAGGTCACTTATTAAAGTCTATTCTTTGCTTAGAAAGGACACCCACCTATGAGCAGACACACAGACACACACCTGCATCCCCTAAACAAATGCAATGCCTGAACTTGCAAACTCTTTGTCATGAAAGTAATCTTTATTCACGTGAGCAGCTCCCCAGGACTATTCATGCAATGGTGAATTACTCACACGAGTAAAACTTTGCAGGATCAGGTCCTAGATCTAACAACAGCATTTTAATTACAGACAATCCCTGAGCAATGTGTACAAAAGAGGTTTTTTTCCTGGACAATAACACAGGTTATTAGCCTGTTCTTTTTTTTTTTTTTCCCCCTTCTTGCTCTTTGGTTTAAAAGGAGGCACCAATAATCCAAACCAAATAAAACTGACCTTTGAACCTTTTTTGCTGTACTTTTTCTCATGCCATGATTTCTTTAGCCTGTTAGTGATCTGAAGGCTCGTTCTGGGCTACAGCCACTTTCCCAGACGGGACTGCCTTTCGTCCCCTGACAAATCACTGCTGAGCCCCTTTTGTCCTGCACCCCTTTGATCTCACCTGCCTGTCAGGCAAAAAAAAAAAAGAACTCCCGTACAGTCAGAATGCATTGCAAACAAATTGGCAACCATTTCGTTCCCGTGCACCATTTCAACACAGATCGAGGTAGAGATAGAGGATTTTTAACCCTTTCACTGACCTGTGCAATGGGGAAGGAATGCTCGAGTATGGTGAAGGGATGAGATAATTTATTAAGGAATTGGAGGATAAAGAAACCCCAGCAGAACTCCCAATAAATCTCTGGAGATCATAATTGCATGGCACATTCTATCTCAAATCCAAAGGAGTTATTGCGCAGTGGGGAGTGCTGTGTTCAGATATGAGCTTTGTAGGTTGATTCCCTTTAATTGGACAGTTGCTTAAGCATAAACTAAGGAAACCTAACAGGTATTCTCCAATGTGAATGAAATTAATCCTATTATAAATAACCATTGGAGTATTTAAAGGGCTATCAGAATCCTTTCCAATATACAAACTTAGCCATAGGTGAGTTTCTTTCCCAGTTTAATCTCAGTAATTTTTAATTTTTTTTTTTAATTTTGCAATTCTTCATCACATAAACTTCACAAAAGACGTTATGCAGCCATTGTCAAGTGTTTTCATGCTTGGCAATGACTGAGCAAGATCTGTGTTCTTCACTCTAGGATATTACAGGCAATCCAGCCTTCTGCTGAGTTGGTTGCACTGAAGCAGCAAGGCTGGTCCTGCTCCCATTGAGTCATGTTTTATCAATTATTTTAAAGGCAAACCTCCCTATTTTGATGGCCTCAGATGAGCAGGAACACAGATGTATTTCAGATATTTATCATTTTTCTTCTCCCGGCTATCACCACGTGCCTGGCTCCTGCCTTCTTTCCACAGTAGCAGCCCTGTTTGCCCAATAATCTGCTTTTTATCAAAATAACTCACCACCTTTATTTCAGTATAAAATGCACTGGCAGAACATTTAGTGCTCAGAGAAAGGAAATTTGACACAATCCTCTTTTCTATTTCAAATGATTGAAAGAAGGAGTATAAACTTTGGGAGAAAACAAAGCTACAGCAGTGATGAAAAGAAGAAAGTGCATTCAAACCTGCTGTCAAACACACACATGAATGAAACAGTGGCACACTGCCCACGAGAAATATTTAAACTACATTTTACAGAGAAAAGTTGAAAGTTTCTATTTCCCTGCCACATTTACCCAATATAAACCATAGTGATTGTTTTATTCATTTCAAGATACTTCCACAGGTTTATTTGCTTTATAGAGTGCATAAGATGTTTTTTTCTCAAGTGTTACTCTGCTGATTCTTCCACAAGGAAAGAGTCCTTTATTTAACAGTGTATATTCTCTGAATTTTAGAGGAGCTTTTAAAGATCTTGTTATTAATGTTAAAAGGAAACTAATACAAAATCTCAGCTTTGCTTCATTGCTGTGGTGTCCTAATAAGGTCCAAATATATCAATATATGAGGTAAAAATGCAGTCAAGGAATCCTCTTACTTCTTGACAAGGAAGCATTAGAATCTTATTTTTTAAAAACTGAGCTAATTATACCTTCAGGGTCAAAAATCCCAGTTCCCAAAGCATAGGAGCAGAATCTCAGGTTCAGCCAGTTGTGCTGGACTGGGAGAAGTTGTTGGACTGTTTTCCATGTATCATGGATTCATAGAATGGTTTGGGCTGGAAGAGACATTAAAGGTCCCCCAGTTCCAATCAGGGACACCTTTCCCTAAATCAGGTTGCTCAGAGCTCCATCCAATTCATCCTCAAGCAATTCCAGGGATCAAACATTCCCAAGAGGCTTTATTTCAGTCCACATAAAGGGAAATTCCTCCTCAGGGAGGAGTTGAACCACTTCCTGTGATTAGTCTCTATGATTTCTTGGATTTGGAAAATGGTTTCTTTGACTTGGACAGGCTTCTGTCCTTTCACCTCTCCTTCCCAAACAGGGTCAGGTGCTCTTCTCCAAAAGGATCAGGTCTTGCAGATCTACTTCAAGGGCATTTCGTGACCATTTTTTGGAGGAATGTTCTGTATCTCCTAAACTGAGCTCAGCCTTCAAGAGAAATCTTCGAGAATCCTTTTCTATTTGTGCAAAGCATCATTTTGTCCCAGCAGCTGCTCAGCAATTAACCCTAAATTGTATAGGTTTTAACAGGAAGTAGTGTAAATCAGTAACATTGGGAGTAGGGTTGTTTTTCATGGAATTTCATGGGATATAGGAGAGATGGAAACTAAAACTCTGTAAAGACACATATCCAACTACTGTGAACACAACTGCACCCACTGCAGGGAGATGTTGACAAAAGATGCCTTTATCAGAGTGTTTGCCAGATATTTTTATGGCTTCCACTGACATTTTTGTTTCAGCCAGGATAAATTAAAGTCTTTCTTAGAGCACTTTTAAGTTTTTTATATTTTATGGAGAGAGAATACAGTTTGTGTTAGACCCAATGTGTGCAAAAGTCAGTTACACATTACCTTTCCTACTGATTGTTTTCACTGCCATTCTCCTCCACATAACTATCAAACTAGGTTTAAAAATCCTTCCCCCTGCCTTTTATTTTTTTTTAACCTGTTCCCATCAGCTATTTAAGGTGCACTCACTTTTTTCTTTTTTTTGAGCCTGATTATTTATAATTAGCATTTTCTGCCCCACACGCAATTGTGCTCTAAACTCTTTCACATTGGGTCAATTCGCTGACTTTCAAATCTATTAATTGACATCCAGAAGAAAAAAAAGTAAACATGTCTTTAAGGGTGGCATGAATGGTTGAACCAAGATTAGGTCCCCACTCTTTTAGTCCCCGATTTTCAGGGAAGGCTGCAGTCTTCAAAAATCAATTGTCTTCAAAGCTCCAAAAACCAAAGGAATGAGCAGGGGTCAGACTCAAGAGCATCCCTTGTGCTCCGGAGTTAACATTACCTAAGTACTTTAAACGATCACTAATTAGTGCTTTCAATGGGCAGTCTGAAGACCACGGGATTGAAATATCTTATTTGGGAATAAACAACTGTGTAAGGCAGACTAGATCAAGTCTCTAACAGGCACAGCAAAATAAATCTTCTTGTTACACCCTGTAACCAGAGATTGGTCCTCAAGGACCCGCTAAGCCATTCTCAGTCGCCCTGTCCCATTGTTCCCCGGTTAGGGTGGGCACAGCACTCCTGCCTGGACATGAAAGTGTGATTCCCTCTTACATTCCACTTTTAAACAGCCCTGTTTGCCTTGAATCCATGGTATTTAGGAATCCAAGGAGTAAAAAAAAAAAATCCTATAATTATTGACCATTTCGGATGCAACGTGGAGAAATCCTTATAATATTCTGAAAAGTAATGGTAAAAAAAAATTGTAAATATTTATTTCATAGTTGAGTTGAATGCAGTGGAGTTAGAGTTTATTACCCACAAGTGCATCTGAATGAAACGGGAGTATCTAACAGAGCAGAAAATGATAATTAACTGCCAGTAGATCCTTGAGTTTCAAATCAACAGCCATAAATATTTACTAGGTGCAGAAAATGATAAGTAACTATTGGTAGATCCCTGAGTTTCAGATCAACAGCCATAAATATCTTCTGGGTGTGACAGGTACACACACACACACACACACACACACAGAGTTATCCTAACACTGACAAGAGAATGTACCATTAGACACAAATATCCAACCAGTTTTTAAGAGTGCATTTCCAAATACTGAGCATTCTTGATGGAGATGTTATAAATAACTTGCAAAATGAGTGCAGTTTTCAGGAAATATGGGGGAAATGAGTATACACAAGCACAGGGATCCACCAGAGAAAACTGGCATACAAGTGCCATTGGTGAAAGTGATGCTTCTTTATGACTTTGCTTTTTAGAAAACATTTGCTCATTACTGTAAAGTAGGATGAGGATACTGAACTTGAAGTCAATAAAAAGGCCAAAGCTTTGACTTGGATCTTTGTCATATTGCACAAATTAACTTTTCCTCTCTTGCAGCCACCACAGAATCATTTAGGCTGGAAAAGCCCTCTGAGATCAAGTCCAACCTTGGATTCATCACCACCTTTGTCAACTAGACCACGGCACTGTCCAATTGTTCCTTGAACACATCCCATACATAAATGATGTTGCACCTTCTCAATGTACAGTACAAAACCTCTGTGATAGTTAAAAAAACACAACAGAAAAATAAAAGTGGGACTGTGACTGTTACAAAGAATAGTAAAATCCTCTTTATTCAGCAGAAGACAGTTTCTGAAATTACAAAAAAAAAATTGTGAAATAAAAATTGTTTTGAGGCCTGAAACTTTGGTTTCTCTGTATCAAAAACAGCAAAAAAAAAAAAAAAGGGGGGGGTCCAGGAAAAAGTTCTGAGCAGCAATACTGAAAAACATAATACTGACAAATATCTTGTAAGTTCTTCTGTGGCTTCTTAGCCTTCGCTAAACTCTGTACCAGAATTTCACTTCTTGGGCTTTACAACATACTTGACTGGAGGAGCTTAGTTGTTACACCTCAAAGATAAATAAAATTAATAAAGAGCTTCCCAACTGATCTTTTCCATCTGAGGTTTGTTTCAGATACTAAGAGTTAAACTGCAGCCACTGGAACACTAAATTCTGGTGTTTCCAGTGGTGTTGCTATTAAGAAAAATAGCTTCAAAGATGCTCCCAGTCCCTCCTGTAGGTAGTAAATAACACCCAGAATAATCACAATATGTAACAGAAGATGAATTTTGGAAAAATAACAACTACAAGGTTAATGTGAAGTTTGTTAATAAACTTTGAATTTCTCAGATTTGACTATATGACCCAGCCATGATATTTTCAAATGAAAGAATCATTCAGAAAAATATAAAAATTATTCCAGCTATTACAACTGCCAGAAAATAACCCTTTCCAAACAGAAAAACCCTGTTCCTCCATATTGCATTACCTGAGAAATGAGTCATTAGCCTCTTTCTCCAGTAGGCACCTGGAAATGAAGTTGCTTTGTTTGTGGCTTTATTGTGGTTAGTTTTTTGGGGACATTGTCAGAATCCAAAAATATACCACAGGATTTCCCATTTTTACTGCATCCCTTAGATAATTAACTGGTTGCAGGTCAACCTGAAATTAATTATTTCTGATTCTTTTTTCCCTGAATGAGTCTAACATAGAAAAAGGTTCATACAAGTACTATTTCCAGGATGTACAGAAATTTCAGGAGCTGCTCCAGGCTGGTAGTGCTGATTCCCTTTCTTACACAAAGCACAGGAGCAACTCAGCTAATCCTGACTTTTGTGCGTGTTTATCATCATCCTCTTCCTGTAGCAAAGCCAAGAGCAGCAAAAACTTTACCCCAGGTAGGTTACTGGTGGTTTCTAGGTTAATCTACGGTCCATTAGAGCAGTAAAATACTTTTTTAACTGAACTTGTCATTTTAAAAGCAGACCAAGAGAAATGAGAGGTAAGGAAGTTTTATGAAAAATGAAAGAGGTATAAGAATATACAATAGACAGTCTTAACAATATAACATAGACAGTCTTATAAATCATATGCCCATCAGAAAAATCCCATCTGCATAAGTGGGATCTGATTGCGTAAGATCTGCAAGAGCTTTGAATTGACATCATAAGCTTTGGAGTGTTTGTTTGGAAAGTCTGATACTGATTTTGGAAGGCCCACTGAAGAAAAGCTTTGACTCCATTGCCTGCAGACAATGGTCAGCAAAACCTTAGGAGGAGATTGAAGAATTTTTCCTTGCTCTGTCCAAACCATCCATGTGCCATGGCCACAGGAAGCTGCTCATGGGATTAAATCAGCAGCTGATGTTTCCTGAGATGTATTGTGAGGTGTCCTCCTTTCTGGGACTTGCTTTGGAGGTTGGTGGGTGCCACATGAAAATGAACTCCAATGTTTTGTGTTTTGTACCAAAGGGATTGTGTTTTAAGGGCCCCTGTGTGACCAGTTTATTTAGCTGAGTGCCACAGCCACAAAGGTGGAAGGGGAAGTCCCTGTAAAAGTTGTATTAAAACTCATTGAATGTTTTCCCAGCATTCTCAGTGGCTTCCCAAACTCCCTTGTCCTGGTAGGATATATCACCTTTTTGTTTGTAGTCCCAGGTCTCCACAGTGAGCCAGAAGTTGGAACAACTCTGAGCATATCACAGAGCTGGAAATCACCTCCTGTTATAAAAGATAACAATTATTATAAATAAATATTATAAATAAATAAATTACAAACAATTATTAATGTTATAAAAATATAACCCCTGTTAAAAATAATCCCCTCTTGCTATAAAAGACTGATTTTGAAAGGCTGTTTCTGGCTGATAGTGAGAGTTGATCAGACAGGTCAACAGGGAAAACAGATTTAAGATGCAGATTATGATTAAAGGTTACATTGCCTTAAGGAGCACTTTAAAAGACTTGTCTATATTATACAAAAAAAACCTATGGCAGGAGGGTAGATCAGCCTTGGGGTTTCCCATGACTCCAAAATGACAATGTAAAACCCAGCTCACTCCTTCTGCCTGTTGGATTCTCATATATTGTACTGTTAAAATCATTCTAAACAGATATTTAATCTGCTTCATACTGTCACATTTAATAACTTGAAGTGTTTGAGCAGGATCATTACTTACAACTCTTAAAAGGAATTATTTAGTAAAATACTCGTATCACTTATTTGGACTTGCTCTGTCCTTAGGGGAAAAACTTAGTTTTCTATTCCAATTTTCTGCATTTCCCAAATGTGTCAGAAGCAGAGCAGAGGAAGAAACAGATTCTCCAGGAGTTTCTGTACTACAGACTTTTCACCAAAAGGATTTTTAAAATGAATGTCACTGTGCACATAGCATAGGCTAAGATAGTAGTTGCATTGCTTAAATGTGCTCTTTAGAGTTTTAATTCACCAGGAAAACCCTCTCAGAGAAATTAAATAGTACTCATGGGAAAGGATCCTTCTTTCACCAAGTTTTTCCTGGGACTTTCAGGGCCATTAACAGGCCTAATACACTGCATTACCTTTCCAGTCACTTCTGTTTCCCTTTGTTGTGATACCTACTTAAAATATCAAAGCTGTGAGAAGTTCAATGAGATATTGAAAAGTGAGTAACAGAGGTTTTATATGACAATCCCAAATCCCTCCCTCTGTCTCTCTCTCTCTCTTTTTTTTTTCCAATTCTTTGCCAGCATTACTAGATGAAAAAGAAATAAAAAGTCTATGGGTGGGACATGAAGGACTGACAAGGTAAAGCCAGATCAAAAAGAAGCCTCTGTTAATAAATCAAAGAGGCAAAACAAAGGACAGAACAGAAAAAAAAAAGTATTTTGAATCCTGTAACCTAGATGTAAACTGTCCTAATTCAGCATTATTTAGCACTCACAAGATGAATTCTTAGACATTCCAACCTGAAGAAGAGGAAGGAGTGAAGGAATATTCATGTGGTATCAGGAGAAATGGCAAGGTTAGAAATTAGTGGACAAAACCAACGTATTTTTCTGGAGAAAAGAAAGGAAAAAAGGTGCTAGTCCTTGATACTTCTGATGAAATGTTAATATTTGGAGTGAGGTTTAATAGACACAACTATTGGGATAATAAAGATACAGAAGGAAATTGGAAAAAAGGAAGTGCAGATGTGGGTCTCACACTGAGATAATTTGTTAACTCGCCCTGGACAGAAATAAATCTCTGAAATATGAGCTGGAGGTGACAGGCCTATCACTGTTCATTTTTTTCAGTATCCAACTCAAGTCTGATGGGCTGAGCAAGTAAAATCCAGAAATGCAACTCAGCTTGCAGTGTAATAAAATAGTAAAGATCTGAGGAGTCAAAATAGATTCAAATATGCCTAAACATACAGAAATCTTGTATGATTTATGAAGGATAAATATGAATGAATGACTTGTTAAGAGTATATCAATTAGAAAATTAACATATTTCCACCTTGAATACACATTAGTGGGACTATAGAAATGTATTTTCATATGTTTATATTTTTTTAGAAGAAAATCAGCAACTCTCCACTTGCCATTGATACATTCTGACCAGTAAATTTTGTTAGGGAACATGAGAGAATTTAGCAAAGCATTGCTGAGATTCAATCTATATAATCCCAGGTCTAACTTTAAAAATAATATTAAAAATCCTCTTGGCTGTAAACAGAGATTTGCACCTGCTGGGATTATTTCCAGAGATACAGGTATAAATCTTCACTAGTTCTTTTGCTTTATTTATACATTCTGGTCTCAATTTGACACTGAAGGCAAACCTTTTATTTTTCATCAATAGTCTCTTATTTTAAAAAATAAATATTTTAAAATAAATATTTTTAAAATAAATATTTTATTTATTTTTAAAAAATAAATATTCTTTTGAACCTGCTTATCAAATCAGACATCCACTATGGTTCTTTAACAAGGAAAAATTTTTCACCTGACACTTAGAGGTGGACTTGATAACCCCTAATCCTCAACTGCTCCATAATCTTCTCTTATTTTGTAAAGAGCCTTTAAGAAGGTAACCTAGACATGCCTTTGATGTGGGTTTGTCCTTTATTTACTACACCTTCTGAAAATCTTTGATAAATTAATCTCACCAATAGAATAGCAATGTGTAATTCATACTTTGATGGCAGCTATTGAAGGAACTTGCTATTCACCACTCAGTGGGTTAGAGGTTCAGGAGAAAACACACAGGAGGCATCTTCAATTAAATGGTTTCATGTATCCAAGTGAGAGAGATTTTGTGTGTGCTGGAGAAGCAAACATTTTCTTCCATAATAAATTCCATATACTTATTGCTGTTTACTGCAGTTCTCCATCTGTGCATGTGTGATCCACTGTGGCTCAGATGTCAGAAACAGTGAGTTCTGGAGATTTAAAAAAAAAAAAAACCCAAACCAAAAATATATAAATATGCATGATTAAAACCAAAAATAGGCATAAAAAAATATTTCTAAATGACTCTATGTGTCTGTGTCTCTAGAAAACACAAACTTGATGAAGAATTCCTCTTGTTGCCAGCTTGCACTAAGTAATGTGACCAAAAGCCTCTTAGAATTACCCAACATTTGAGTTGATTCTTCATTTTATGACTTAAAATGATGATTTCAGTACTCAGGGCTTTCTTTTCAGCATGAGCAACATTCCAAAAACCTTTGACACAGAAAATGGACACAAGCAACATTATAATTAGGCAAAATTCTATTATGTGAATGTCAGAAAGAATGTCAAGAGCCTGTTGAGTGGGTGCCCAGTGTCAGCATTTGATATAATGCTTTCATTCCTCCCATTTATATCCAAGATCCCAACATTTTTGTAAACTGTACAGGATGAGACAGGAAAGACTTTCTCATTCTCTGCTCCCCACATTTTGCAATGATCTTCTCTTTTAAGATACTCTATCTTTGCCTTTACTTGTGTTCTGCTCCTGTATCTTTATTCATACCAGAATATTCAGAAAAGATGCAAATGGTTCCAAAAATTGTGAACACAAATCACAGTGTGAAAGGCCAAGGCCTAAAGACACCATGATGTGTTCCTGCTCTCAGAGAAGGAGGGAGCAGAGCAGAAAAAAAGAGAAGACAAAAGACAGGGCTTGTTGTGCTTAATTAGCTAAAAATAGCAAATATAGTCAAATACTTGTCTGGGTTTCCTAGAGATGTTTTGAAATCTCTGCCCTTGGACGTATTCAAGATTTTACCAACATGAGCAACCTCCTCTAACTGGGCTTCCTTCAGACAGGGGATTGTACTGGATGACATCTGATGGGGCCTTCCAACAGAGATTATTCTATAATTCTCTTCTAATGATCTATAAAATGACTAAAAAGACATTGTACTTCTCCCTCACATGGCTGTGAAACATGGGACAAACATGATGCTCTCTTCTCTATAAATCTTTGTTATTGGGGTCACCTCTTTGTCCCGAGCTGGGGCGCTGTGGACTGATGGTCAGAAGAGCTCAGGCACAGCAGACATCA
>JAOXXN010000065.1:7050595-7068592 GCA_026770055.1 Myrmophylax atrothorax | reverse complement strand
GAGAGCATTTTCTTGTAATAAAACCCAAAGAAGGAGTTTTTTCATTCTAGTATAGTAAAAATAGGACAACTCCAGAGCTTTCAAAGATGTAACAATATCAATCTGCTGTCACTGACCTCCTACTGCTCTGAGCAGAATGACTAAGGGAAGGCTGTTTATTTGCCTGTAGATCAAAGAGAGGCGACAAAAGAGATCTCCCCAAAAGGTGGTTTGCTGCAGAAGTCAGTGCTGTTGTTTCCCTCTCTGATCAGCAGATTCCTTCAGTCAGACCCAGCCCTGCCATCAGTCTTGTGGGACAACATGCCTGGCTCTTCCCAGGCTGCATGGGAGAATAACAGTGCTGCTCTGGCACAGCTAAAATACAATGGATGGAAGCTGGAATATAAAGTGGGGAATTCCTCACATGCCTTCCCATTTTCATGGACTGTTGGCAGAGAAGAAGGAAAAAAAAAAAAGAAAAGAAAAAAAAGAAAAAAGAAAAGAAAAAAGGCACACTTTGGCATTCAGCCAGATATTTCACTGGTTTTCCTTTTAATTGCCTGAAGTCAGTGCACAATGTGCTCCCAGACCTCTCTTTTCTCCCACATCCTTCCCCTCCCTCCCCCTCACAGCCACCCTCAGGGGCACCTGCTGGGTCGTGTCTCCAAGGAGGTGGGCACCTGGGCACCCACCTGATTGGGATGCAGCTCTCTAGGCTGATGCACAACCAGCCAAAATCCCCCTGTGGCACAGCAATTTCTCACCTTACCAACATTTTCAGCCTTGGTATGTGCCGTAGGAGCACCTTGGGCAACTCATCCTGGTTTGGTGGGAATCACTGAGATAGTTTATATTTTAGGATTTAGAGATCTTCCAATATTTCTGTCCCAATTAATGTTATTTCTTGCTTGTAGAACACAGAAGACATGAGAAGTTGCACATTTTTCTGTAGTCAACACTAACCAGCAAATTTTTCATTTTAAAAATTATGCTGAGGAGCAAAGGTCTCAAGGACTTCAGCTAATGTGTTTTAAAAGACTGCTTTTCTATGGTAATTCGATGAAAATGTGTTCAAAGATCTTTAAGGCAACCTTTGCTTGAAAGTCTTTCTACTAACAGTTGGATATGTTTGTATAACATTCATTTCAGGACAGTGGATTAAATACCTCTACTGTTCCTTAGGGACCAGGCCTTTGAGTATCTTATGGATTGAGATCTTTTCCCCCCAAAAATAGGCAACTAAAATATGTATAATACTCAAAGAGCCAAAAGCCTATTTGCTGAAAAATTGGCCAAAACACTTTTTTTTTTAGGTTGAATGCAGATATGGTTTTGTTCTAATTATAAAGCAATTCCAGTTTTCTAGGGTTATTCTGTAGAATTTATTTAGGAATTAATATAGCAGATTTTGCATGTTAAGGTCTGGGTTGCAGGAGTGACTGCGGTTTCAAGTCTAACATCTGCACTCAATCTTTATTATCCTGTCAGCTGCCAATTTTATGTCAGTGAATAATATGGTGATATTCCCTGTTGGAAAAGAAAAAGAGGAAAGGAGGTAAATCTGCCAATGGACAGAGGGAAGAATGAGCCTGGAAGTAAAAATGTAGATAACCAATAAAAATGAAGTATTGCTAATGGAGTTAAAACTCTACAAAACTTCAAGAAAATTGCTTGCAAATCTAAGTTGGCCAAAATATTTTGGGGTTTATTTTAATACTCAGGTCTCAGTCCAGTCCAGTGCAGCCTCAGCTCCCTGCAGCAGGACAAACACACCCTGAAAATTGGGGCTAAACATGAGAAGGATCAATGGAACAAGCCAAAACTGTGAGATGTTCAGGTCTTGTACACAGAAGAGCTATGAAAGTGTGACAGAAAGAAGATGGAAGTGCAACAAGTAGCTGGAGAAGGAGAAATGATGCAAATTTACAAAAGTGCTGCAACAGTGCAGTGTTTGGTGGGCTCTTAATAGGTATTTGTGCAATGGTTATACCTCAGATTTACAAATATTTTGATTACAAATCTTTTGATTCAGAGATCTGCAAGTGTCTCTCCTACGCTGGTGCCAAAGCCTCTGCGTCTGCCCATGGATTGAGTCAGCTCTGGAATGCCATGAAAAGCAAATGCTGTCTAATGTTCTACTTCTTAAACACAAATATCAAAGAGAGGGGGAAAAAAAAGAGAGAGTTGGAGGGCTGGGGAGGAGGGAGGGAAGAGTCAATCACTTTTGCAGAAACTGCAGTTTCTTTCAAAAACCCTGTCATTGACATCTTTCCCCAGAAAACATTTTGTCATGCACATCAGTGTTATGTCTTTAGGGAAATCAATCTAGAGAAGGAGTCAAACCCACAATCATCATGTGACGGATTTTCAGATGGTGATCTCATCAATCACACTGATAATGAGGTGGCAAATTGCTGTCTTATAGCAAAACTAAAAAGACAACTACCCCAGTAGGTGTCAATGAGTATGTCAAAGGATTGTCCCATAGGGAGTCTGAGAAGGTTCTCAGAAACCTTTTTGTGAAGGCTGAATGCAGAATACTTTATTGATCACTAAAGAACTTGCACTGACATGCTATTTCCCCATGACATTTGAACCACCAATTTCCTAACTCTTGGTGAATACCTGTTTGGCAAACACTTTGGGAGTTTTCTTTAGCCTTTAGATATACTAAAAAAATCTTGGTGTAGTAGTAGCTTAGTCTTTCATTTCCCAAAGAACAGCAAAATCAAAATGTTACAAATTATAAGCAAACTAAATGTCTGAAAATATTTAATGACCAATTCTGACTCAGATAAAATAATTCAGAGTTAACTTGTTTAGATTATATTCTGGACTTTTTATTACTTTGATTAATATCTTATATTCTGCCTTAGTGAATCAAGTGGTCTTCTTCAGGGAGCAACCTGCTATTAAGGGTTATCAGTACAGTGACATTTGAAGATAAAACCCTCCTTTTGATCCCCACTTCCTAAGTCTCTAAGCATCTGTATTAGAGCCCAGAATGCTTAAGATCATGCAGTGCTGAATCCTCATCACTCCAGGTTGTATTCTAGAGAGTTTTATGGCAGACAGACTGCTATTTATGAGGCATGAAATTCTGCATAACCCGTTTGTCCGATTCCCAAGCAATTGTGATTGTATTTATTTCCCCCCATTTTTGTCAGAATGCAGAAGTATGGACCATCCTTTCCAGTTCTGAGGCAACAAGTCTAATAGTGAAAATTTAATGCACTGCTTCGATTGCTCTTGGCTCAATTGTGAGCCAAATTTCAGAAGGTTTCCCTCAAAATTTACATGAAAAAACATGTCAAAACTCCCTCTGAAATAACTTCAAGAGGCTTTAATTCTGTCTAGTTTTGAGATTAGTAATGCAGTCATATCTCGAATAAGTTTTCTAATATCCATTTGGACTTGTGTGGCTGAGAGCAGAAGTACTGGGGACACAGCCTTATTTCTGTCTCTGTGGTTGAGAACTCAGAGCACATGGCAATTAAATGTTATTATCTGCCACATCTTCACATTGCAACTGTTTGCAAACTCTTGGTATAAAGTCTCTCAGATGTTACACCTGCAGCTGCCTGGGGTTGTCCCACCTTTGAGGCTATTTTAGGCATTCAAAACTACCACAACGCATTTGGTTTTACATTCAACTTTTGCTATATCCAATTAACCATGTGCAAAGCACATGTGGCAAGTAGAAATGTAATTGCAACCAATAACAGTGCAAAGGCCAAGAAGACCCAAGCCTGACATATTCTCTATGTATCACTTATGTTCTCTTGCTGGTGAGTTGTTCCTAAAATAGGAGGAGACATCAGTCTAATTTCCCATGAATCTTCTGTCAGAAGATGTTTGTGAAAGTCCCAGAAAACCCCTCCAAAAGATTGTTTTGCAGAATGTCAAAAGTTAGAAACTGGAACAATGTCTGGGATTGTTCCTGTTTCTGACCTCTGACATTCCATGAAACAATATCCCGAAGCACAGGCCTCCTTCAACATTATGAGTAATGTATTTCAAAGGCTCTAGGAGCCTTATCTAATTCCAGTTAAACTTAATGGAAAAATTCCCACTGAACAATAGGAATAGTAAGTGTAGTCTTGGAGGGGGGGGCTGTGAAAGAACCACTATTGTATTAGATGCTCAGTGGAGCAGTAGCAAGCTCAAGTCCCAAAGAATTTATGATCTAAACAGACAAGACAACCCCATGGGGAGGGAACAAAATAGCCCAGGAACTGAATGGCATCCCATTATACTGTGCATAATTGAGTCATATCAGTATTTAGTATCTTGGATCTTAATCTCCCAATTAATACAATTGGCATCCGAGACTTGAACTAGAGCAACCCCAATTGCACCTTAATTGGAAATTTTTGATTTGTTTGAATTTCCATCCTATTTGGGGCTCTATTCATACTCCTTCAGATTCTTACCTGGATATTTAAGGCATGAACAGTGAGGCATCCCAGGTGTATTTTTTTTGAAGGCAAGGGACCATCAGAGCCTGGGAAAGCATTAAAAGAATGTCAGTGGCATGTACCTTGGGATATGGAGTAGCTGTCTATATAGGTACTAAAACTCAAAGAAATCTGCTGTGGGAAGTGCTGCTGAGACAGGCCTGCCATGGGATTTAGGATTTTTTCCTT
The DNA here is from genome assembly GCA_026770055.1 of Myrmophylax atrothorax. Classification (NCBI taxonomy): domain Eukaryota; kingdom Metazoa; phylum Chordata; class Aves; order Passeriformes; family Thamnophilidae; genus Myrmophylax; species Myrmophylax atrothorax. The sequence goes on along the minus strand of JAOXXN010000065.1, from coordinate 7,063,967 downwards.
TTCACACACTCCCAAGCAAAGCAAGGCAAGGCAGTGACACTACTGCCATCCCTTGCATCCTCCTCTTGTGCTTCTGTGTGTGCCCAGCTTGGGTGGTGATGTCTTAACCTGACATCCTCTCCTTCTTTTCACAAATTTCATACATATTTGCAGCATTGGGCCTTTTCTTGGCTAAATGTGTGTGGCATCTGTGCTGTGGCTTCTGTACTGCTCAGTGTCATCACCCTGGTTCCTCAGCAATAAAATCTAGAGCCTTTTAGTTTGAGCAGTGAGGGAGATCTCAAGTATCCTTGGGCAGATGTGCTTGCAGTGTGGTCAAAGGAGAAAATCTGGTTTCCTTGTTGTAAAAATTGTGAGGCACAAGGCAATTAGATGAAGCAAGAGAGTTCTTCAGCCATTCCTTCCCTTAAAGGCTCAGGGTGGGGAGAAGGAGGGCAAGGAGGCAGTCAGGAGGTTGCCATCCTGAGCCTGCATTAAACTCCCTTCAAATTCTCAGCCATGTTTTCCCAGTCTGAAAATTTGGAAGGACTTTGATGCACTATAAGCAGTGAAAACCCACAGCTGCTCTTCACATCCTGAAATTAGTCTTGCCCAGAAGACTGTCCTGGAGGATTACGTGATCCTTTCTTGCCACCCACTCACTCTGTCATTTCCTAAACTCTGATGTTTTTCCCATCATCTCTGGCAGTTAAAAGAACACATGTACATGTAATATCCCTGGGGCAGACTGCAAACATGTTTTTAGAAGTACACAAGGAGACATCTATTTCATAGGTCAATAAAAGTAGCTTTTATTGTTAAAAGACTCAGTGGAGCACATGTACTGCTGTCAGCTTCTCTTCACACCCACTCTACGAGGTGACTACAGAGTCAATTTAATCAGGAATGAAGACTGCATAATTCAGGCAACAAGGTCAAAAGTCTTGTGTCTACAGCAGAAGTTTAACTTCAGTCAGTTTTTAAATCAACATCATTACAGCTTGGTTAAATAATTAGGTAAGTAGATTAATACCACTTCTAATTTAATTTAAAGCTGAGCTAATTTAAGACAAAGTAATCACTAATATTTTACGCTAAAATGAATATATTCCCACTAGAATTTGCAGTGATTTATCTAAATCAATTAAATTCATATCCCAGGTCAAACCAGTGCAACTCTCCCATGTAACTAAGCCTTAAGAGAAGTTTTTAAAGGTACATATCTCAGTTAAACACTTCAACTGTAGTCTGGATGCTGTTGAAGTCAATGCCAACAAAGCACACATTGAAGTGTGTTTCTGAATGAGTGGCTTCCTTCTGCTCTCAGGAGCAAACATCCACTTCAGTGGGAGGCAACTTAGGATCATGGCAAGTTAATATTTTTACTTCTACCATGTTGGTAAATGGAGAGTAATCATAGTTACTTTCACATTATGTTTTTCCTATCTGTTTTTTCTCCTTAGACTCAGGAGGAGGACACACCATTTCATAGCTCAGCTTCGTCTTTCTTGTGGTCCTTGCCCTGTAGGAATCTGAAGCTCATTCAGGTGATAACTGTTCTCTTCCACAGCCAATCCTATGCCCTCTGCTGTGTCCTTATCTTTCCACAAGCTCATACAAATTGCATTTAAAGTAAGTGCAGTCCCACTGCTGCTTCCAGCAATCCCATTTGGGATTCTCACCTCTTCCCCATGACAGCAGGTCAGCCTTTTCTAGGTGTTTGGGAATTCCTGTGCCCAAGGAGAGGGGCCCAACTCTCCCACAAAGCACTGACAAAGTGTTTTCACCTCCTGCAGGCCTCTTACTCAGACCCTCAGTACCTTTTTTACTCCAAGCAGCTGGAAACGATGGATGCTTTCAATATGGGGCATCTTTCATACTGATGCCTAAGGATTTAGTGTGTTTTTGTAGCTTTTAGAACCACATAAGATGCATGGATTCTTCTAGGTTGCTCACATCCTAAAGTCAGTTACTAAAGGTCTTTCCCACAAAATTTTGAGCTTTCTCATGCCCTCCCAAGGCCATGGTGTTTGTGAGAAGCCACCTGTAGACAGCAAGAAGACAAAACATAAGAAGAAGGCCTAGAGGTCCTGGAAGATCTCCAGGGGACTGTCCTGAAAACCCCCATGGGTAGGGCACAAAGGGAAATGAAGATCATGGTTGGTTGTTAATATCTCATATGTCAATTACTAGAGAAGTTATAAAAGTTGTAACATTCCTGGTCACAGGGTCACAGACCTTCTGGTTTGCACCTCAAAAGTTTATAATAAAGGTATGCTGTATATCTTTCTCCGTTAAAACTGTTTTCAAGTGTCTATTTTCACCGGAATTAAGCAACAATGCAAACCTCATAGCTCATGTGTTGTAGTTAGACCTTGGCAGTACAGAGGTGAAAAAGCTCTGATGATCAGAGTAACTTTTTCTTTTCTACCTCTTTTAGGGAATGGCAGCCCAAACAGCATCAGGGATTGGCAAAATGCAGACGAGTTTGTAGTGCCTTCACACCTCATGTTGCATAAACTGTCACCCCCAGAGCTGAAACAGAAAGCAAAGGAAAGGCAAGGAAACAAAATGACAGGAGTTAATAAGACATATCTATAGTACAGGTCTGGAATGCTACCACCTAGCAAGGGAGGATACATGGAATGAAGAAGAAAGGAGTCCTGGCCATGGATCTGAATAGAGAAAGGACTCAACCAAACCTTCCCAGTGCATGACTGAAGGCAAGGCAGCTGTACACAGAATGTGCCTTCCTGCTCCGCTCATTGTTTATCAACCATCTTCAAAGTCTCATCCCTTCACTCAGATTTACCCAAAATGTCCTTTCAAGTCCAAGGGCACAGCCCACCATTCTTGTCTTGCTGTATTTAAGTCTCTTCTCCCCTGTTTTTTTCCTGGCCAAAAGCATTTGAAGCTCTTCACCGCTTCCCTGGGTTAACACCTGATGGTTGGTTCCCATCTCCTAATGTCCATCAGCCATGTAGGAAAAAAAAAAAAGCAAGTTGTTTCTTCATGTTTGGTCACTGTGGTGTCTTCTTACCTCTTGTTGGGTCTGTTGCTGCTTGCCAGGACTCAGGTGTGTGTCAGGTGGATCACTTTTTACTGTATAAAACCTGAGCACTTGGTGCAGCACATTCCCATAAATATTTATTTGGATGCTGATACAAATCTAACTCAGCTGTGTCTCAGCTCCTTTGGATCACTCTGAGTGTTCCTTGGGAGAAATAGATAGGAATTTTAAGTGAATACTGAAAATAGGTCGTGCTGTGATTTCTCAGTTGCTAAGTGTGAGTTCTTGCACCAAAAAATGCTTTTAAGCCTTGAAACTATCTAGCTGGGGTACAGAAATGTTCTAGCAACTCAGCTTGAATTATGGATCTCAACTATTAGCAAGATAGAGCTTATAAACAATTTACTGACTATCCATCAAATCATGCAGGCAATAAAATCAACACACAAAAGAAAGATGGAAGTTGGTGAAAAAATCCAGTTGTGCAAATTATTTATCCAGCTCAAGACAACTCAAACAATTCACCTTTCTTTGAGTTGGGTATATTTTATACTCATGTAAAACAATCATAAAACCCCTCATAATTAAAGAAATAAAACATTACCTGATTCAGTCAAAGGAGTGGAGATATGAAATCCAATCTGTAGTATATAAGTTTGAGTAACTTGGGAGTGGACAAATAAATTAATTTAGTATAATGAAAATATCAACTGGAAGAGTAGCTGTCAATGAAACTGGTAAGATTATTCACTCTGTCTTTTGGGGGAAAAAACAGCATCTTGAATCTCGTCTCCCTTGTCCTCAGTTTATACAAGGGAGAACATGATTAGTCCCACACATTCTACCCTTGAAAAATTTTTTCATTAGGACTAAATGCTGCTAAGTGAGTTAGGGATTTCTACAGTGTTGACGAAAAGCTAAAAATGTGTAGTGAGCACATTTGTCCAGAAGGAAGTAGAATTCCTATGATTCTCTCTCCCAGGCAAGTCAATATGTACCAAATCTGATTTCCTGCAGAGAAAACTGCATTGCCAGTGAATGAATCTTCAGTTTCATGTATAGAACTCTCAATAATCTAAAGAATAAAGTAAGAGGTTACCTGTTTAAATTTCTCAAAGCAAACTTAGATGTCTGGGTTTACTAATTTATTTGGCCAAACATCCTTGCTTGTATCTACTACTCCGAGTTTTTGCTCATCTATAAAGAAAGTTGAACAATTCTATAAAGAAAGGCAGGATATGAAGACAAATCCTCTAGCAGTGTTAAAAGTCTGATTGGTCTCACTTCAAGAATCAAAATAGTGCAGTGAATTAGGAACCTGCAGGTCATGACATCAATCTACTCTTTAATTCTTAGAGAGTTGCTTTCCATGCTCACAGATGAACTGCAAACTGCCCTCCCTGTAACTGAGGGAAGTTCCAGGAGATTTGACTGATAATAAAATAGGGCTGAACTTGTGCTGGAAGTTAAGGGGCTGTTTTATCCTTTCTTCATGCTACTTTGGAGAAGATGTTGCTGCCACTTCATGTGATAAACACATTTACTTTGTAGGGATTGTGAGAAGTCATATCACCCACCATACAAAGCTTTCAATGCAAAGAAGAATTAAAAAATTCTGTAGTATCAAAGCAATAGGTTATAAAGCTAGATAAAAATGTGGGGACAGTAGAGACAATATGGGGAAAATTTGCCTTATAATTTCAAGAGGGTTTTTTTCTCATGGGAAAAGTAACACTTTGCTTTAATAAAAGAAAATAAATAGTTACAAGAACAACCCATTTGCTGTTTGATGTAACAATGTTATCTGCACTCTGGGCTTTTTTTTTGTTTCTGTTCAAGGCATAAAATAATTATTGAAGAGGGCTGTTTCATCTCGGTGGAGTACAAAAGTCCCCTTGCTAATTGCCACATCAAATGACTAGAGGACCCCAATGGAAACCTTCAAATGGCTGTGAAAAAATTCAGGCCATCACTAAATGCTGGGCACCTTTTTTTTCCTCCTCTCTGTGTGTGATTTCCCATTGCAGATTAGGTTACTTGGGTGTGGGCTTATCACACAGGAAAGGCCTTGGCTGCAGATTAGTTCTGCACCATTGCAGGGCTGTTATGCTTCATCCTTGACCAAACCCATGGCCAGCACCTTTATTGTATTTTGTGATACCAAAGAACACTGGACTGTCCAGGCAACAAAGGAAGCAGCAGAGGGCCCACTGTGTTTCTAAAGTGTTACTTCTCTACTTTTTGTCATGCCCCAGTGACATGAGTGCTGGGTCCCAGACTTTAACCTCACACAGAGGCAGAAAAAAGCTGTCAGTCTCGGCTTGTTCAAAGACAAATCCTTTGTGAAGATCAGACTGAAGTGGCATGGTCCATGTACTCACTAAAGCATGCCAAGGAGTCAGAAAGTCATAATCCAGCTTTGTACTTGTGGCCATTCCCATTTCCCTTCATAGCTGGTGCCCAATTACCAGTGCTGTAATTTTTTCCTATTGTTGGGAAGCCATAAGGGTTTAGCTACCACTTATCCAATCAGGGTCATGACCTGATGTATTTAGGCTTTGCAAATATAAGTAGCAGTTCCCTTATCAGTGTCACCAGGACTCTTTAACACTTAGCAAGCAGAAAGATAAATATACTTGGCAGATACAATTTGATCCATTGCTAAGCCTTCCATTTTCCCACTGACCCATGGCACTCTGCCATTCAGGGCTATGTTAACTAGTATAACCTTATACCCTCTAGCCTGGCTCAACCTGACCAGCTTAGGCTTACAGGAAAGACTTATGACAGCCTGTCAGCCTGGTCTACAGCACCAGGGTTAGTTAGCACTGGGAAACCAGTGAGGAGTCTGACCTTGCTTCCACCAGTTCTGCTTTGGCACAGTTCTAGCAGAATTCCTCCTGATTTACACCAGGACAAGAATTAGATTCTGTCTCAAACCAATTTTCTTCCAGGGAAAAGCAAAAGCCATCTGATTTATGTGTTGATATTATCTGAAGGATGGCTTTTTACTTCTTGATTTTCCTTGATTAACTGGCTACCTTAAATATTGCTTCATGCTGTCTAACCATTCAGGTTGATCATGAAAATTCTGATTACATTCCTTTCCTCTTACAGATCCTTTCTAAGACCTCTGCCAGGTCTACAAGTAATAGGTCAAGGGCCTGGCTCCCAACCCATAGAGTGCAGAGTCTCTTGTTCATCTACCCCTCCAGCAGGTACTGAATTAAGTATTCTGGGCAGCGGTATGTTTAACAGGCCTGTATTTAAGAAGGGTTAAAGATGCAGCATCAGATCTACAGAAGAATCTAATTTTAAGCGGAATAGGGCAAGATTTGAAGTGTGAATCACTACTGTGAAGATCCTATAATAATAGGCTCAAGTTTTCTGCTATCTTGAAAATGCATCTTGATTGACTAGAGGTCTAAAAGTTTGAGGCATTCTGTCAACTTGAGAAATCTCTCTCTCATTTTTCTGAAAACAAGTAGGTGTTGACCAGCCAGAGTCCCCAGATTGCTCTTCAAATTTGTATCCAAGTCTTCCTTATTCTCACTGTAGAATTTTTTTGATCATCAGAATCAGGTTTTATTAACATCAGCATAAACTGCATGGATGGATGGATGGATGGATGGATGGATGGATGGGAGGAATTATTTATAATGATATTGTTCTATCAATTCTCTGTCTTATGAAACATTGGCAGTGATAAGACACAACACTGAATGTTTTAGAGTAGCATGAGATGGAAAGAACTTTGTAAGCAAGAGGAAGAGGAACTTGACTCTCACATGCTCCCTAACAAATTTTTCTCCATTGCTGTGAAGCACTGACTCCTGCTATGAATAAATTCAATAAAGTGCCATCATCAACCACATTGTCTTAGACCTAAAACACCACAGGCAAATACCAGAGCCAGTCCTTGCACTATCCATGGAGATATTACATCTTAAGATGCCCTTTTTACAATTACAAGGCCTTCAGCAACTGTTTTTATTTATTTCCATCATGTGGGCAGTTTTTATGATCCCTACAAATATCTTCTATCAGAATATCCTCCCAGGTAATTTCTAGACTCTGAATAACAAGGAAATGTAGTGCTGTGATCAGTGCTTTCAGGATTAGGAGCCTCACTGTTCACCAGCACTACTAAATCTGAGGCAGAGGCCATGAGATGGCTCAGGTCTTTATGGAGTACTGAGAATTTCTTGGACAAAATGAAGAAGGCAGAGGGAAAAAAATTCACTTTGTGTTTGCACAGCATCACTTCAAGTTGATGATACTTTTGTCATCATTAAGCACTGTTCTATCTCCCTGGATTTGTAGGGACTTGCTAAGCATCCTACACATTCTTTGACAAAGACACTCAGCTAATTCCTCTTCCTCTTTGGAAAAATTGCCTGTAGAGTGTGTGGTTCTTAAACCAAGAGACACTTGCAGGATGCAACAGGAGTTTTGAGGGGTGAGTAGGATCCAGACTTCACCCAAAAAACCCAAAGCCAATGATCTGATGATCCATTACAGACTTTGCCAACATGTCCTTACCAGCTGAACTTCTAGATTCAGGCTGTTAGCCCCGACTAAATTACTGTATTTATAATGTAATATACATTTTATTACATTATTTATAATTGAATATTAATATATTGTTATATTGCTTTTTGTTGTTATTATTATTACTACTAACTTAAAGAAACTAAATCTCTTATTTAATATCCTCAGAGTTCATATAATAATTGAATATTAATATATTGTTATATTGACTTCTTCTTGTTATTATTATTACTTACTAATACTACTAACTTAAAGAAACTAAATCTCTTGTTTAATATCCTCAGAGTTCATCTCTTTTGGAAGTACTTTATGGAAGTTCTCTTTTTAAGTGGCAGCTATATGGGCCTTTAAACATGATATATTTTAGGCTGTGAGTTTTATCTGGAGCTTAGATGCCCAGGAGAATAGGGAATTCTTTTTTTTTTTTCTTTCTAATGTTGTGTTAGGGCATGGACTTTCCTGAACATTTAGCAAAGGGATGTCAGGGTGAAACAGCTGAGCAGTGAAATCCAACTCCTTTTCATCTTCCCAGTTATACAGCTCTTTGTGAAATTATTCCACAGGGCAATGTGTGAATAACTGCTAACTAATGGATGAACAATTCCAATTTAAGGTGGTGCAAATGGGAGTGGCTGCATGTGCTGACAGAGGTGCTGGAGCCAGGGCTGAGAAAGCACCTTGTCCTAAATTGATCCAGGTTAAATGGGCTAATTATTTTATAGTTCATTGACTGACATTCAGCACATGTGAGAACTGCAAGCCTTGGAGGTGCCAGGAGATAGCTGTGAACAGAAGGTCTTTGATGCAACAAATGGTATGTTGGGGGAGTTCCATACCCTCACACAAAGGCTCACTTACAGGGCTACTGCCAAAATAAAAAATAAATCTAGCCACAGCACCTATTTCAATCCTGGAAAACCCACGTGAAAGGCTCTGATGCACTGACCTCACCTTTCCCTCATCAGTTCCTTGTCTCTGCTCTAGGTGCAGTTTAGAAGATGTTTGCAGAAAGCTAAAGAGAAATCAGTTCATCATCTGCATCAGTATAAAAGAAGTTCTGCACTTTTAGAAACAGATATTGCAACCAAACATCACTTTGCAGTTTAAAATCAATACCAGAAATCTTCAAGTGTCTTGCTGAAACAAGAATACAGCTTGTTTGGAAACTCCCTTCCTTCTCCTTTAGAAGCAGGAAGGATGTCCTAATTTGTAGTACATTCAAACAAGGTGGGGAGAAGGACTGATAAAAATAGTTGATTTTAATCAGGTTTTAAATCAATAAGCAAGATGTGTTGATTTACATGATCTTTTTGATGCTTATTCTTAATACTTTTCACAGTCAAAAAGGTTGTTTCTTCAATACATGATAAAGCCTCCTTCTCCTTTTTCTTTACCATGATGTTTCCCTGTGTCTCATCGTATCTCTTTCAGAGTTTGCATTGCCTTGTGTGTATTACTCATGCATTAATCACATCTATCAAGCTGCATTTAGATGAGAATTTGACATGAAATAAAACACACAAACCAGTATTTGACCAAAATAATTCTACCCTAAAACCACGCAAGAACAAAAAAACTCTGTTTAAAGAAGCTCACCCAGCAACCAGGTCAATGTTTTCGCTTTTGTTTAAAAGGTCACCAGAATTAATTCACTGTTGCCAGAGAAGCTGACAAAATCTGATTTTTTATATCTGATTTTTATCAAAGTCCAGGACAAGCCCAAGAATTCTGTAAGAGATGTTAAAATATGATGTTAAATTACCAACAATAATGATGAGCATTCATTCAAGTGTATCATTGGGAAAAAAAATTGCTTATTTTGCCACAGTGATTAAGGCAGGAAGGAATACCTATGTGAAATGGGATTTGATCCCCATATGAAATGGGATTTGTTGAGGACTAAACATATATTTCTTACACAATTCCATATGCCAAGACTCACTAGGACTTGCAAATTCAAAATCTTCTCGAATATTTATTTTTAATTTCTTTTCTTTCCCTCAGTTTTCCCTTCTGGGAAAACTATCAAGTATGAGAAAGAAGGGGAAAGTGCTTACAATTAAGAGCAAAATTTGGGGGGAGCTCAACACATATTTACAGAGTTCTAAACAAAACCCCCAGAAAGAAAGTTAGAAAATGCAGAAAGAAACTTACTTTCCTCTGCTCCTAATTTCAGTTTCCTCATTTACTTTGTAGAAAATATACTTGGACCTGAGAGTGTTTCAAAATGAAAGCTGTCAGTTTTGTAAATGTGTTTGTTCAATCCATTTAGTCAGGAATATTTGTATTTATATTTGTATTGACTTGGTAAATTACACTTCCCAACTAATCAAAATAAAAATAGTTCTGCTAGAAATGTTTGTGCTGATTCTAATCCCAGCTTTGCCCAAGGTTAAATGTTTCAAAGGTTCTTCTGTTCCAATCCTTCCTTTAAATTAACTTTTTGAAAACCTTGATGGGTATCAATGGAGAGGGTCAACTCATTTGAATAATCTTTCCAGGTTGAAAATATTCATTACTGTGGCATGTTCCCCATACAGTTGTTTGGCTCAGTATCACCAACAGCATCAGTTCTGTCTGCAGAGAATGTCACGCTATTTCAGCTGTTCACCTTTCCCATGCTGGTGTGGGATAAATATTTTTATCTTGTGTTTGCCTAACTGACCCTAATTTATGTAAAAGACCTGTTCATCAGAGATACATTCATTTAGCATCTTCTTAGCATTCATCACAATACTTTTTGAAGAAAACCCCAAAAAAAGACACCCCCCAAAAAAACCACAAACCTAAACAGCACCTCAACAAACCCCTGCAATAAGAATTTCTTCATTCTTATTAAGAAATCCTTACATTCTTTTAAAACCATAGTCCCCTAAATTAGCACTAGGCAGATATCTGGTAATCACAGATATGAGTTACTTTCTAATCCTGTGCCTGTTGGCCAAAAAACCCCAGCTAAGAATAATGTTTTAAGCAGAAAAGCAAGTGGCAAAAATGAGTGAATTAGTATTTGATCCAGACTTAGTAACCTTCCTGCAAAATGAATATTCATTCCCAAAGCTCTTGAGTCAGTAGAAAACAGATTTCAAAGTACTACTTAGAAGTGGGGTTGAAGTGGGGTTTGAGAACAAACAATGAAGACCGGGAATTCAGTCTTGCTCCTGATCCCCTCAGGTCTCACTGAATTTGGTTTGCCAGTCTATTGGCAAGAATTTGGCAGAGGAGTCCAGCCATCAATCACTAAGAGTTCCTTCAGTTTAGATATAAATAGCTTAGGTGAAGGTTTAGGGCTGGTTATAAAGAATCCACAGAATCTTTTTCTAATCTGTTACTGACAGATGGAAATACCACAGCGTGTTTTCAGGCCAAATTCAAGGCATGTAGCTTGAACCAGCTTGGAATAGAAAATACCAGCTAACTCATCAAAATACAGGAAAAGAGCACTTTTCAGAGAATTCTTCAGCCTTTTTATGGGGAGAAAGGTGGTCAGGGAGCCTGAGTGCCCTCCTGGAACACTAGGCTGCTGTGCTGGGTCTCCCTTGGCAGATGCCTTGGGTGGCTCTACAACATCTGCAGTCTCTGCGCCTCTGAAATTAAACATCTTTCCCTTTTGTCCACTTTATCACCTCAGTTTTCAGGTGAGTTCCTCAGAGCAAGAGCCTGTTCTGTGTGTGTGTGTGTGGTGGGCAGACTGTGCCCCGTGGCCAGGTGCCCACCCAGCCTCTTGCCCACTCAGGGGCACAAAGGAAGGGCTGGAAATGGGATGGAAAATTCGTGGGTTGAGCTAAGGACATGGAAATTGCTCTCCCTTTCCCAGCTCAGCTCTGCTCCAGGGGCTGTGGTCAGTCCCTGACAGCTCCTCACGTGTGTCCCCACCGTGGTGTCTCCCAGGGGAACCTCTTCTACTCCTTCTTCTTCCTGATCATGGTGTCCAGGGATATTAGTAGCTTTTTACCTCTCCTCCTCTGCCTATCCAGCATTTTTTGCCCTTTATTGAACACTCCTCTGCTGAGGCACCACCAGTCTAGTGGAGGAGCTGGTGCGGGACCACTGCAGCAGGTTGGACCCATCTCTATCAGAAAGAAATTCTTTACAGAGAGAGTGCTCAGGCATTGGAATGGGCTGCCCAGAGAGGGGGTGGATTCTCTGATCCTGGAGGTGTTAAAATGAGACTGGATATGGCACTTAGTGGCATGATCTGGTAATCACAGTGGGGTTGGATCAAGAGTTGGACTTGATGATCTCAGAGGTCTCTTCCAACCCAACTGACTCTATGATTCTATCCTGCACAGGGCAGCTCTGACCTTTTGTCACAGAACCTCTCTCTGGGCAGAGACACGCAAAAGAATGGAGTTCTACATGAACTGGCACCCAGCAGCCACTGTCACTGTGGGATGGGCAGCACCAGGGTGCCACACTCCCCCAGGGCAGCCCCTCAGGCTGTCACCTACCAGACAGGAGCTGGGCAGCTCAGTGAAGGGCTGAGATGGTGCCCTGAGCCCAGGAAGTCATTTTACATGAGCCAGCTGACTTTGGTTATGTTGCTGTGCCCAGTTGCTCCTAAAACAGGCTGGTGGGGACACAGAGTCAAGCTTGGGGTTGTTCCAGGACAGCAACCACTCACAGGTGCCCAGGACATGTCTGCCAGAATGGCTGCCAGCCCCAGGAATTATTCCCAGACCTGGGCAGGGAGCTGGGCACACCACTGGGACCTTTCCACAGAGCATTACAGAAAAATGCTGCACTGTGCTGGAAGAGTGGCTAAAAATTAAAATCCAGGTCCCACAGGGTGTTACTTTCTACTGATCTTACTGGCAAAACTGGGTATTTAGTACTGCCACTAACACAGGTTAATATTGTGTCATCACTGTTGGCATCTTGAGTGTTTTCATGGAAGGCAGGAGGCTGATATATATAATATAAATATATAGATATATAGATAGATAAATATAGATACAGATATAATATACCAGTATTCCCAGTCTCACATATTCAGCAGATACAATTTTTTTCCCCAAATACTGCTTGGTATTAATATCTGTATCATCTATCTCTATCTATCTCTATCTACCTATCATCTGTCTCTCTCTCTCTCTCTCTCTCTCTCTCTCATCTATATCTTCATGTTTGCATTTTGACCTCCAAGCCTTTTTCCAAGCTCTTCTCTCCAAACACATGATTTTAGAAACTCACTTTTCCAAAGTCATGAAATCTGATTTTCATATGAGGGTCTGACCCATGCCAGAATAGAAGGCTCAATTTATGAAAAATAGCATTTCAACTGTTATGCTCTACTTTTACAAGAGAACAATAGAAAATCAATTGCACTGGCACCCTTCTGCCTTGCAGGGTTAGACCGTGTGAGCTTTCTCAACAGACACAGCAGATGTTTCCTTAAAGACCAATTTCTGAAGCCTTTAGGTAAGGAAATTCAGCCTCCTTTCACAAATATTATGTCTTCATTTCCTCAGTTACAAACACAAATCATTCTGCATTTTATCACTGAGACACACCTGCTAAATGCTGGACTAAAATCACTTATTCCTGGTGTCTGGGCCACAAAGAAGTCCACAAATGGTGATACTTTCCAACAACCTCTGCAAATCAACCTTGCATGGAGTTAAAAATGTCAGTCCCATTCCTTTCCCCACTACACTATCCTTCTGTCCCTAATTTTTGCATCTTGAGAAAAATATAGTATTTGGTATTAGGGCTGACTTTTGTGAAGGATTTTAGCAGCCCCAATTTTTAGAGATAAAGTCTCCCAGGTCAGGGAAAGATTTATTTTCTGAATGCCTAATACATATTTAAAGGCTGATAATAGCATGGGAT
>JAOXXN010000065.1:6993494-7012074 GCA_026770055.1 Myrmophylax atrothorax | reverse complement strand
AGTGGAGAGGTTTGGGAAAAAGGAGAGTGGGGAGGTTTGGGGAAAAGGAGAATGGGGAGGTTTGGGGATAAGGAGAGCGAGGAGGTTTGGGGATAAGGAGAATGAGGAGGTTTGGGGAAAGGAGAGCAGGGAGGTTTGGGGAAAGGAGAAGGGTGGGAGTCCCTTCACCCACAGCACATGGTCCTTGTCTTTTGGCACCTCTATCTGCTCCTCTTGCTTCCCTCACTGCAGTCTTGGTTCCTTCAGCCTCTGTGTCTTCCTGTGGGGCCAAGGCTGATGCAGACCATGGGCTGTTGTTCCACAGCACAGCCACAAACCTCCTGTGCCACAGCAGAGTGACCCAGGAGATGTTGGTTAAGGCTGAAAGAGTGGTTAATTATTATTTCATCAAAGGAAAAGCACTACAGAAGAATGTTTAGGTTGGGAGCACCTGAAGTGCCAGGAACTGGCCTGACAAAGGCTCAGACATGCACAAGGGCAGTGAGATGGCCTTTGGCTCAGTGTCTTAGTTCAGCCCACAAAAAGCTTGGAAAAGGCGTAGTTTACTGGCTTTTCACTTCTTTAAAGATAAGCTTTTCCCTTAAATTTGCATTATTCTGTTACAGTCTGCGTTACAGGAGCCATTCTGAAACACAATTCAAATACTTATAGCTAAACACGATTAAATACTATTGAAACTGTCACAGAGCTTAGAGACAGACCCAATTAGAGAAAAATATTTGCAGAAATGCTGATGACTTGGGGCAAATATTTTATAGTTTGAAGAACACTGTAACACAAAGATAAGCTGCAAATGCTCTTCATCAAAACTGAATTTGTTTTTATTACTTCAAGGATAAGTGGCATATTAGATGCATGTGTTTAGTATTCATATCACTGATGTATTTATTAAAAGAAGCTAAATATGAAGCATTTATTTTAAAATATGGATATAAATAAGGATGGACCTGTGAGGTACTCAAAAACATATTGGTATTTTTCTTTTACTCAACTGTCTAAAATAGTAGTGGGGTGGTAGCAGGATTGGATAAAATAAACCTACCACAGTCTTTAAAGAGAAGATTGTATCATAGACAGGGAAATCAAGTATAAAAATAGATATTGTACTAGAATTCAGATGAAGAAACAGTGCACATTTGTAAAGGAGTTTAAATAGTACATATGACAACAGTGTACACCATTATTGTAGCAGAGTTCACACAGCACATAACTAATTTTAGCTAAGAACATTATAAAAAACGATGATTTTCTAAGCCTAAAGGTTTTTAATGAAATCATTTAACTTGAAGAGCTTGAGAACAGAATGTATTCTGAAGGATTGAAGTGAAGCAGTAATAACATCATGTTATTTTCAGGGAGCCTAAATATTTTATCACGGCTAATTCCCACCCAATATCATCCATTACTTTTAAACAAATGGTCTACATTTCATTATGTAAGAAATGAAATGCAGAGAAACAACTTGGGCAAAACCTGGAATGTGATACACATCCTCATTTCCTTAGGGAAATGCCCTTTAAAAGGGGTCTCTCTGCAGTGGGAAGAAAAGGGTAATTTCTAAGGCACAGAAGGTGAAGAGGGAATAAAAACTGCCACCTAAGCTTCAAACTGAATTTTCCCTTATAGCAGGTTGCTAGTAGTCTTGCTTAATCCCCAAATTCTGTATTTATGGGATGATTTGAAAATAAACACAATGCCAGCATCTCCTTCTGCTGGAAATTACCAATCCGGAATTTAGATTGGTAATTTTATCTGTGATTGAAGTAAAGTGAAAATTTGAACTGTGTAAAGTTCTGAGAGCAAAATACAAAAGCAGATTAAGCTGATCTGTTTTCATGTTTTCTCACTATCTAAAGAGGTAGACTTAAAAAAAAAAAGAGTTTAGAAGTATTGGGGAGCCTCACAAATTACCTGAACTGAGTTTTGAATTCTTAAACTGATTTGTCTTCCGGGTTTGGAAAGGAGATGGGGAGTGAAATACCTGTTTAAATTCATGTTTAAAGGAACTCAGTGCTGGATCTGAGAAGTAAACTCCATTTTTCTGAGTCCTGAACCAAAGCTCCTTTATAGTATCCAACTCATTTTTAAAAAATAATACTAGTGTTATTAAAATATGGTAATGATAATGCTGAAATATAATCAGTGTTTCTGAGAAGGTACAATCTAAGCAGACCAAGAATTGGGAAAAATTTAGAGACAGAGAGATCCTGAAGGTCATACATGACGTGATTTTGGTCCTCTGAGTCTTACTACCCTACTATGCTTTTTCCTGCAGCTTTTGCTGGACTTTTGGGATTCCTTGGAGAGTCAAGACATGAAAACTCCCATGGACCAGCACTTTGAGACAAGCATGAGAATCTTGAGTAATCTGGGTACAAAAAAGGCCGGGTTTGTTTCTTACAGTTTCATTCCCAATACTGATCACATTTTGTAACCACTTCATAGAAATCTGATCACTTTAATTTAGAGCTAATTAGGCTGCAATGCAGCTCCTTCATAGGCACTGTTTCCTGGGACCTGAGTGCTTCCAAAGCACAGCACAACTTAGGTGAGAGAATTGTGAAAGTTTCTAACTATATTTTATATTTTATAACTATATTTTATGCTCTTGGTTAAAGGTCTTAGAATTGGTCAGTCAAGCCTATGGCTTACCTTGACTTTGGAAATGTTCCTGGGCTCTCCAAAGCATCCCCTAATTATCAGCTGCTCTTAATCACATATAGAAACACCTTTGGCCAGAGGGATGCAGGAGGTCCTCCCCTGGTCTGATGAAACTCTGCTGTGAGGGCAAAATTCACCTACAGAGACAGCAAAGCTTCTTTTCAAGTCACTCCATCTCCTGATGGTTTCCAATGGAGCTGGTGACCATGTGAAATGCCACAACCTTCCAAACAAAGCTCAGGGAACATGTCTTGGATGTCTTCCTCTGGTTTGCATGCACAGCTCTGTGTGCCTTCATCCACATGTTGGTGAGTGTGTGTGTGTGTTATAAACCACTGTACACACTTCTCCCACTGGGAAGATGAGAGAACAAGACCATAGTAGTCTTGTGGCTCAGTGATGAAGGGTATTGAGGCAAAGCAGCAGTAAATGGGTAGAAAAATCTACAGAAAAGATGTCTTTCTAAATCAGTGTCTGACATGAGGAATCCCACTGTTGCCACTGACTCACACTCCCAGGCAGCAGCTCTCCAGTTGGAAAATGAGAAAGGAGAGACCTCAGAAGGAAATGTCAGGGCAGTAATTTTCTCAGAGGACTCTTTTTGGCAGCTGGAGACAGTGACTCTGTAATAATAACATCTTGAAGTCTTGAAGGGGGATTCCTCCACAACGGAAACGTCCTCAGAAGGACCATTGCCCTGATTGTATTCAGGCCTGTGGGAAACTATTACCCTATGATGAGTTCTTCTAAACTGGATAGGATTTATATTCATTCTTAAATTATGCTTTATTTTTGGCAGCTCCCCCACTGTGACTTGACATCTCAGAAGCAAGACCCTTCAGATTCTCAGAAGGCAGAAATGCTGCTGACAGAACTAATTCAGAACTGTCTTCATCAACTCTACTCATTCTATAATGTTTTCTTTCCATTCAGTTCTTCCCTTCTCTGCTAATTCTGGAACAGTTTTTGTGCAAATATAACAACAACAACAACAAAATTAAGACTATCTTGCTGGACATTAATAATCCAAATCAAGAGAAGCAAAGAAAAGAGCTCTCTGCTTAACCTGACTGTATTTCTGGTTCATGAGGTTTGGACTTTTTGTAATAAGACTTAGACACAGGTGCTGAATAAATCTTGGAAAACAGCCGGATTTGGGGGTTATAATAATATATAATATATAATTCTGAATGCATGTGCTAAGTTTTGGGGTACCTTAGATACATGTCTAGAAGGCTTTACTCTACTAAATTGGCATTGAGCTGCTTGTTAGAGGGTTTTTTCCCTTCCTCTGCAGACCTTGGAATCTCAGTCTG
Organism: Myrmophylax atrothorax; assembly: GCA_026770055.1. NCBI lineage: Eukaryota > Metazoa > Chordata > Aves > Passeriformes > Thamnophilidae > Myrmophylax > Myrmophylax atrothorax. The sequence goes on along the minus strand of JAOXXN010000065.1, from coordinate 7,008,097 downwards.
AGGTCTGAGAATGAGACTGGGTTCATTTCTAATTGTACACCTTCAGGAGAAAGAACAGACTTAGCAAGTTTTCCCAATGCCTTCTGTGATATTTCTTAATGTCATTAACCCCTGGAACTTTATTAATGTCAGGAGTACTCATCTAATAGCCCATTCTGCTGATTATGTGCAATGTACAGGCAAATTCGAGATCAATATTTTCATTTTCCTGGTTGTTCAGATTTGGCAGTAATGACGAATGGTAAAATCTGCTGCTAATTGAGGGAGAGATTCCACACCCAGTGAGAAGCTGACACTTGTCCAGACATTCAAAACTGAAGCACTAATACCCTGTTCTTTACTTGACCTGTAAGTCTTCCAGTTTTCACACAAGGGTCAGAATTTGGCGACTCCTAATGTTACACTTCCCTCCAGACTCTTCAGTTGCACAGAGTAACAACTACTTGAAAAGTTGATACAAAGACAGTAATTCAGGTTTTGGACCTAAATTCAGATATTCTTACTTTGCTTTGTGTTAGAATTTAGCATTAGAATTTAGAATTAGTTCCTGTACTGAACACCACCACATAAATAATGACACTCTAGTGACCATTGTTTTCAGAAACAGAACTGGAAAATCTTTCTGAAATTAAACCAAACCACTCTTCAATGCTTGCATTTAGCTCAGAGTTTAGATTTCAAATTTATACCAACAGACAGTTAATCTGGAGGTTTATGTTTTCTCATGCCTATGAGTAGGCAAGAAGAATTAAAGCAAGTAGAAATAATTGAACTCTCCTTTTTGTTGTAATTGAAACTTGGAAAAGCAACACTGAATTTTGAATTTTGGTAATTTAGCACCTCTTGAAACGAGACTTTCTACCCAACTCATGGGCAAGCATTGACATGTGTCTTGTGAGATCAACTTCCTCCTCCTGAATAAATCCCATCAGTGTGTGGGGAGGTTACTGGTGATTCATGTCTCAACACTGTGGGCCAGGACAAAGCTTTTAAATGCTGCATCTAAATTTAGGCTTAGATTGCAACAGATAATTAACCTGAAAAATGGGATGTGAGTAATGTGAAAATTCTTACCCAGACTAGACTTGTTATTGCATAATCAAAGATAAATAGAAATCTTGGTTATGAAGCTTTAAAAAACCCCTCAGGATGGAATGCTTGTGGAACATAATAATGTCTAATTTCTACTTTGTCACATGTAAAATTCATCTCCTCATTAAAAAAAAAAAAGTTCAAATAAACCAGAGTTTATGAAACATATGTTTGCATTTAAAACTGTTTTGCTCTTCCCTCTGAGATGACTTTGGAGACATGGCCTGTGTTATAATACCACTTCCATTAAACATTGGAAGCTCAGCTTTTTACAAAAAAATTCACACAAACATTCTGCTCTTAATCCAAACAGAGGGGTTATGAACTGAACCTTCAAACAGAAACTCTCAATATTTGGCTTCTCAGCTCAGTAGCACCAATCTGGGATGCCAACTAGCATGAAGTGTAATTAATAATTGTTGTAAGAAAAGGTCCTTAAGGCAGAATACCCAGTGCATATAGCTTGGCTGCTTTTTTAACCAAATAAGGGAACAGGGCATTTCACTGTTTATAATAGCACCGTGAAATACGATGTTTCAATCTGTTAAAGAAAACACATTTCAACTATTCCTGTCCATTTCCAAGTTTCTTCAACTTCTTAAAAAAAATTAAAATAGCAATTTTAAAAAATAACAAAACTGGCTACAGCTCTCTGGCAGATTTATAGGTTTTCACTTTACAAAACAATTTAACAAAGTTCCAGAGATGAGCAACGTATCACCCAAGTTCTGGCAGTTACGCAAGGATTGTACACACAGTTCCCAAAGAGTAAAAATGCAAAAATCAATCCCAGGCAATGACAGAAAGCGGAACTAATTAAAGATGCTGAAGGAAAAGAGATCATTTTCTAAGGCAAACATGTCAATATTTATCACATAAGTGAAGCTGGTGCTGTAATGAGTCTGGTGGTGCTTATAAACACACAGTAATCTGACACAATAACTTGTTGGTAATTATAAAATGAATGCTAATAAAATATCCCTGCACTAGGCAACTCTTAAACTCGTGTTTTAGCCTCTTATCAAAGCTTAAACATGATATTGTCCGACAGCATCCTGAAGTTCTTTAAGGAGCAAACATTTGTTACTATTCCCACTTACCATTGGGACTTTTTGCCTTAAATAGAGTTGCTTTTGATGACACCAGTGCAAGGAGGCACTCAGACCACATATTCCTCATTACACACCCTCTTTTCCTACATTTTTATCACCCTGCAAATCCAGTAGCTGCTTAACAGAGCTCCCTTGGGCTCTCCTGGTTGTGATGCCATTCCCGTCCAGTGCTGATTGCCCTTTCATCTTGCTGGAGGTTTTCTTGGCATCAGCCCCAGCCCCAAAGCACATGAAACACATCCTCAGGATTTTATTCCCTGCTACTGGTCTGCATTCTATTCTGAACAGAAAGTTTAACTCAGTGGGTTTTCTCTCCCCAAGGAAGTGCATTTAGGAGGAAAGGATGTCTTCCTCAGTCCTGACAAAAGTCACCAGAGCTATTATAACTTTTAAAGCTTTGCAGTACTCAAGGTGAAGCTAGTGTGGTTCTTCCAGATGAGGGTTTTCTCATCAGCTGACTGTTTGATGTTCAATAACAGCAAAGCTACTCACTCCCAGAATGCTGAAACTGCTGCCAACATGTCCCTTTTCTCACAGCCAGGTCCTTCCAAGGCAAGGAGAGCACGTTTATTAGTGCTGGGCTTTGTTTCTGCCATGGTGTGCCACTGAAGCACCACTTGAAGAGGAGGAAAAGGACTTCTGTGCCCTGATGCCACATACAGAGGGTAGAAAGTGGGCAGAAGAGATGAACCTATGAATGGATACAAATTACATGAGCTCTGAGTATTTCTGACTCAGTGATTCCTTTCTGATTCCCTGGTGTATTTTATTATCTAGGATGCCTGAAGTTTCCAACTGCTTCTGAGTTTTGTATCAAAAGCATTCAGGAAACACTAATTCCTTGCAAAGCACAGCTCTGGAGCTGATCAATAAAATTCAGCTTTGCAGATTGAAGTTTCTTTTCCCCATCAATATAAATTGAGTATTGCAAAATGAAGGGGAAATCTGCAGCAAAACAGCACAGAAAGAAAAAAAAAGAAGAAGAAAAAAAGAGAGCACTGTGGCTGGAAAGCTTTACTTTTGTGGTTTTGGGCTTGGAAAGGTTAAGTTACTATTCCTTTCTATTTTTTTATTGTCTTGGGTGGAAATTTCACTTTAACAGCAAGAAAGCCAGGTTCTATTCATCATTTGACTTTATTTCTATTTGGTTGGTTAGAAAGAGAATTTCCTGTCTGCAGGAAAGTTCTGTGCTTTGGAAAGAACACTTTATTTCAGGTTGATTGAAACACTATATGCCGTAGTTGACATAGTGAATGAAATAAAATTCAGGAAGTTTTCATTGCTGTCTGAAAGGAAATTTTATCAGACCTGACATCCATGATGTTATAGTTTCTGTATTCACAGAGGGGCATTTTCTAACTGTTCTCTGACTGATTCCAGCTCAGGCTTTAGTGCCTCATTCAGCAGAATGGGTATTTAGGATTTCATAAGTAGCTCTTTCCCCTTTTTAGAGCTGTCTCCTGCTCTGGACCATCACCAGCATGTAGGATCATTGTGAGATGATTTGAGGAACTGGTTCAACTCAAAACAAAACTTTCTTTTTCTCTCCCCTCTCCCTTACCATCCAGCTGAGTTACCTGAGTATTTTCTCTTAGTTTTGCACAGCCACAGTTCAGGGGAAGGAGTGAGTGCAGCAATAAAAGGCCCAGCATGTCCAGCAAGAGGGATGGATTAAGCCAGTGTTGGTACCAAAAATCGTTCATGTGGAGCCATAATCGCTGTATCATTTCATTATCATGTAAGGATTACCTTGTTTCCTTAAACCAACACATCCAAACTCCCCAAAAAGTTGATTTGTATGTCTGAGGAAGGTGTATTAAATACAATACATTGAAAAGAAACAGATGTTTGATGTGAATGTTCAAAATTCCAGGACAGACTTGGCAATGACAGAGACTGCTCTGGAAAGGAAGGCAGAACAAATAAAATCTATTTATCTAAGGGAAGAAGAGGAGGCAAAGCTGAACACAATTGTAGGAATAAGGACTCCTGGAAAGTAAGGAAAGCACAAGGATGTCAGTGCACACTGATCACTAAAGACCTGAGCAAAATCATCAGGTGATGGTGCTCAGTTGGCATTTGTAGTGAACAAGCTGGTTATTGAATGTCCCACATAGGAACAGCTCTGTTTGGGGTGATGTTCTGCAGTTCAGGATGAGAAAAACTCAAGCTTTTGCAAGTGCAGGAATTAATACTGCTACAAACACACACAAAAATACACATACACCAAATACCTGTACCAAAACAGGTATTCAAAATACACACAAACACATACACAAAAATACCTGTATCATGGACATAGTTGGAGCAAGCAAAACCTCTAGTATTTATAATATATTTATAATGCAAGAAAAACCTCTAGGATTTTTGTAATTAAACAAAAAGAGAGAAATTTGGATTAGGCAACAGCTGGACACTCCTAAACTAACCTGCTCCTCACCTCTACCCCACCCAACCACCTATTTCAGATTAAGTTATTGAACCAAAAGCCCCTCTTACACACCTACAGACTTTATTATTGATAAAGTCAGAGACTCCTCTGATTTCAAGGGCTGCCAAGTGCAGTGGAAGCCCTGATGGTGAGTTTGGAAAAGCCAGGCTTTGGTCCCAAGTTTGCAGAAGTCTGTGTACTAACAACAGTCTGGGTCTGTTGTTAGTAATGTTCAAGGTAAACATTTCCATGTGAGAAATAAAGCACAGACAAGTCAGCTGAGTCATGTTCACAGGCAAAGTATTAATGGTGTGAAAACGATTCCCATCTCTTGACTCCCTCATCTGTGTTTTATCCACAAATCCATTTTTAAGTCATGGGATACTTCTGAGTTTCTGATGAATTTAAAGAATACTTTATTACATCTTCAACACACATATATATATTTACAAAACCAAAAGAGTTTTCTCACTCTGGAATCCACTTATAAACAGTTCTACCTACATCAAACAGGTAAGAAATAAGAAAGAGTATTTTAAGGGCTGCAAGCAACTGTATTTTCATGTCTACAAATTGTAACAAAAACCTTAGCAGCTGAGATGATGTGGCAGACAAGGTTGTACCTGCAAGCCACTAATGCAGGGGGAATTTTAATCCATCTCCTGGTCTCTCCAGCATCCCCAGAGACCTTCTGCCTTTTTTAGGGCACAACCATCTCTATCTTTGTCCTGGAACAGATACATTGATGGGAGAGGTTATCCCACGGGCAGGTTTCAAGTATTTGAGACCCACAAGTGGCAGAGAGACAAACACAACAGTGAACAGGCACTTCACAAAGCAGAGGAACAGAAAGAATAGGAAAAGTGACTCCATGCAGGTCCAAACACAGTCACTTATCAGGAAAATCTTAACCATGAGATCTGTGTCATTAGAGAACTATTTTCCCAAGCAGAATAATAGAAGCCTTGAAACCTTCATTCTTGGATCATCATCTCATGTATGGTATAATCGACCTGTGCGTGGTATGACCACATTGCAAAAACATTTTAACTCCATACAGGGCTCAGCTGTGACTTTAAATGAATGAAAACAGTGTAACACTTTAAAAAAAACCCTTATTTCCTCCTTGTAGTTGTTACCCGCTGACTTAGGGATCCTTCCTGAATGAGCTCTCAGTTAGGAGTCTCCCTTGAGACCTCATGTTGGTGTGGAAAGCATTAATTTCTTTGAAAACTCCTTCTACCAATGTCTGTTTAGGCTGGGAAGAGGGAAGGGCTAGATGGATAATAATCTGGAGAACTAGAAGAACATAAAAAAAGTCCAGAAGGAATGAGGGTGCACCTAAGAAAGCAGGAAACACCTCGGGAGGAAACCTTCAGTATGTAAAGTCAAAGAGGAGAAAAAAGGGAAAGTCAGGAAAAGTTAGAAAGAAAAACACTCTGTCAAAGCCATTCACTGAAGCCCCAGAAGTGCTTTGCTTTCATTCATTCCACTGAAACATCGTGTTCCTTTGAGTTTAGCTCTTTTTTTCAGAGCAACAGTGGGAACAGGAATAGCAGCTGATGTTTCACCTACCAACCTGACACTGATATTTCTGTAATAAAAAACCAACCAACCAGACAAAACCCCAACAAAAACAAAACCTCAAAGAACCCCCAATTAATGGTCCTTTGTCTCAACTTTGCATTTTGGGGGGAATTTTGTATTTTTTAATTCAAAGCTGGATTCCTCCTTTATAGAATCAAAGAAACAGGATTCCATCATCCTGGAGAACCATCTGTGGGGAGAAATAGTCCAAATTCTACCTAGTAAAAGAAATGAGGCAGCATAAGATGCACATGGCAGGGATTAAATTCCACATAATTTCAGATGCAGGAATGATAAAACATTGTATTGCTTTGCTCTGTTTTCAAAATCCACCTCATTTGAGAAGGTTATCAAGAGTTGTAACAGGTTTTTTCTGATTTATTACATGTGAAGGGTTTCTATCTTGTTCCACTGGCTTGTTGGTGCCCCCTCGTGTTTAAAAGAACGTGATAAAGATCAATGGCACTCATGAAGAACAATGTAAATAACTATACCAGAGAAAGGTACAAAAATCAGGGCAAAGGGGGAAAAAAAAGATTTTTAAAAGATTTTTTTCAGAATTGAAAACGCAGTTTTAGCTTGCAATTTTTCAGGATTGTTTTTACATTATTCCACATGTTGCCAAATGCAATGATAAATTAAAGGCACTTCTACGTTTATAATGTGTAATTTTTTAAATATTTAAAAATACTCAAAAATAATCCCTTTATTCTGTTCAGGTTTATTTTTCCCATGCATATAATCAATAATTACATAATACTCTTTATGACCTGATGGTGAAAGGTATCTGAGGATTGCTTTCAGGTAGCATTATTTTAGGGTGTGTGAGTTGTTGGGTGTGCAGGTTATACATGCAAAAAAGGAGTTGGAACTGGAAGTTCTCTCACTGTGTCACTGGTCCCTTTGAGACCCTGTGCCAAGGACCTCACCTCATAGCTCTTCAGATCCTCATCCTCAGGACATGTGTTGGCATCTTTCCATGGGAATTCAACCTGCTGTTAAGGCAAAACAACTGTGTATAAACAATTTTATATATATAATCTATATCTCTATAAATATATATCTATATATCTATCTCTAGATAGATATAAAACTGAATCATCAGAAATTTGTGTGAATGTATCTATTCCCCACCTTGACCTACATAAGTGATGCACACAGAACTTCCTAAAGCCACTCAAATTCAGTTTCCATCTTTTAGCAAGCAACTGCTGTGATTCAAATTCTGAAAGAAAACCCCTTCATGTATCACAGTCCTGCAAAAATTGCAGTGGAATTTTTTTTTCCTTACATTGCCGACAGATGTCTGTTTGACAGTCTGGAGGGCAAGCTACAAAAAAACTTCTCAAATGACAGATTAACTCCTAAGTGGTGCAATTAAAAAGATTTATTAAAGTTAGGTGGAGAAGGTGGCATTAGAGCAGAAGGAATGGCCTGGGTATCACACCTACCCTGATATGAAGCAACAGCTAATCAGAGAAGTTAAACTTTGGCTTAGTCACGGTGAACAAGATGCCAGGAGCTTATAAATGTTTTTTTAATGAAAGTTTTTTATCCCTTCTTGTCCAGCCCTCCTCTTATCACTAAAGCTGCCCTATGGCTACAGGTTTTTGCATCTTCTTGGGTTTGTCATCCTTTCCTTCTAGCTTTGCCTGACTTCCCACCCTGATTTCCACCAGCTTTGAAGGAAGCAGAGACCTGGGCTGTGGGAAGACACAGGACCCAGTGTTTAAAACACTAGTGTGTGCTCTGTGCTGTAAGTGATGCATTTTTATGGCTCGTTCGTGTACAGTAACAAATGGCATGGCTTTGTTAATCTTAATTACCCATCGGGGTATAGACAGGCCAGTTATATTTACAGCTCCAATGCAGCAAAGTATGAGGTGTTCAATCTGATCAGGAAACAATCACCACTGGGTTATTTTATTTATATGGATCCAAAGCACAATGTAAAAATGTCTATATTGTTTCTGGGATCCATCTGATATTCAAAACCAGGCACATGATGATACAAACCATGCCTGACTCATCTGTTGCAGGTGATGCTGTGTTTTGCTAAGATCTGTCTCAGAGGGATGGATCCATATTGAAACATCCTTCCTCATATTTTTCTGTGTTTCTTTCTTTCAGTACCTGCTCTGCAGAGAAAGTTTGAGGCTGGAAAACCTCAAATTCTCCCAGTTTCTCAAGCAGGTCATATTTTGAAAAATACTGGTCAATCTTTCTGATCCTACTAGTGACTCAGTCCCGGACTGGATCCTCAGCTCATTGTTCTCTTGTTTGCAGGGAGTCTTGACAGAGATCCCAACTGAATTCATGATTCAGATGTTTAAACCACAAACACCTTGGAGATAAATTGTGGATACAAAAAAAACCAAAAAACAACAAACAAAAACAACCCAACTCAAACAACCAAACACATCCTCCCCAGTAACCACAAGTTGTAAAAGAATATATGAAAGCCTAGAATTTAAACCAGTGATAGTCATATGTGTAACTTCATTGGGAGTGTCTCATGTCCATGGAAAGGCCTTATAATATTTGTAGGTAATTGCTGTAAGTAGACCACTGTAGAGCACTGTAGTAATTCAATTCTGAAAAAGTGGACATTTGAGCATGTGGAATATTACCCAAATATTAGTGCAACAGGTTATTTTCTGATACTGTTACAACTTCATGTCTTCCCTCTCTACAGAAGCCCAAATTTGCCACTTTTTGGGAAGAGTGGTTGTAACATCATGGTGTTAAATTAGGGGCTGGAAGAACCAGCCTGTCCTGCAAGTGCTGGCAAATCTCTTGAGCTTTATGGAGTCGAGTCTCCAGTGGGTAACAAACTTGAGCTGTTTTAGTGGCATATCTGCTGATAATGAATGAGAATATGAAAGTATTTAGGTCCTGACTTGTGAAAACCATGGCTGCTCATGGCAAAACTCTCATTCCTGTTAATGAAGTGTTCAAAACTTGTCTCTCAGTGGGCTGCAAGTGTGTGCAGGATGGTAATTCTGCTGTAGAACAATGTGGCACCTGGGCTGAAGTCTCAAGTATCCAAATCACTTAAAGGGTATTACCCTGAGTCATTGTTATTGCCTCTTTGTATCTTAGAACAAAAGGCTTTCCCGCTTCAATTATAAATGGTGAAACAACTGCAGTTCACAATGAAGTTGCAGAAAACACCTAGAATAAATGGGTGTTGAGGGAGATGCTGGCTCCTATAAATGCAAAGAATGGCAAGTGGAATCACCAGTAAATGCTTCACCCTTTTTTCTTCTTTATGATTCAGATGACTAGAGCTCTAAGAGTGACTTCTGGTAAGCAATTATATGAAAGTATAATATAGAAAATGTATATTTTACCTTCATTGCTTAAGACCAAAGGTGCAGAGGCAGGTTGTAGCATGCAGCTGCAGTTTGCACATGGCAGCACTGTGGGCTGATCTCTGCTTTGGACTGCACACCACACACACACACACAAAACCAAAGATCCATGAGAACTATTTTGATTTTTCCTACCCTGGTTACCTCAAGATTCCGTTCAAGAAGGTGGCTGGTGCTGTTAGTCACAGATCAAAGAGCTGGGAACATACACTGCTATGTCTCATGGAAATGGCCATGGACCAACAGACTTGCCCTATAGCAAGAAGGGATTGAGATTAGGAAAAAACTTTTCTAAATGCAAGCAAAGCACCAGATACCCATGGGAGCTTGAAAGGGATGATGGCAATCCCATCAAAAGGAGTCAGGAAACTCAGATCAGAAGTAGCTTGGGTCCAGTTGAATCTGCTTTGGGATGGAGAGAGGGACTGGATCCAATAGCAGAGGGTTTAAAAAAATTGGGAGTGGGCTCAGTTTGACTCCCCCACCCCTCTGGCTGGTGCAGCTGTGCAAGCCAAGGCTGTCATAATTTCCTTCCATCAGTAGCAAGGGGAGACTCAGAGACCAGCTGTGACTCACATGCTCTGAGTCAAACCTTCTCTCTCGCCGTTCCCGTGAACAGTTTACAGCATCTCCTGATTTCATTTCAAAGCCCTGGCTGGGCCCTTGGGTGGTGTTACTTTCAACTGTGAATTGCAGAGGGAAGAAGTGGGAGGTTCCTCTGACTTTTTGTAAAATGACACTTGGAAACTTGGGCAGCATTAATGGGAAAACCCTGCGTGTTTCCCATACTAGTGGTTAATAGCAACTAGGGAAAGTGTTTCATGGGGACGTGAGAAAGGGAATAGTCCTCACACATGCAGAAGACATGTTGTCTTCTAATTTCTTTTTTTTTCTTGTGCAGAACTTAATTTCCCATTCGTCTTAGATTGTCTAAACTTGTGAAAAACAGTCATTCTAAGTATTTATTCATAATTTAAGCAGCGTGTGGTGACTTCCAACCTGCTGCTTCCGCTGGCAGAGGCAAAGACCTGCAAAGTGGTGGTTGGTTGTCACTACAGACACTGTTTTATTCAGCTCTTAAACTGCCTTCAGCTTTGAGCATATACTCGGTGCACCAAACATTGCTATTTAAAACAGCAACGTTTTTCTCACCCAAGTTTGGCAAAATGTTAAATCACAAAAAGAAAAAAAAAAGAAGCAGAAGCTGTTCACAGAAATAATATTTAATATAGGCATGCACAGAATTGCCTATGCTTGACATACATGAGTTCAAAACAAACAAAATACTCTGTGCTTTGGGTACATGAGCTCTCTATAAATGCTGAGTGTTATCCAACCAAAAGACTTGCCATACACTAAGGTCCATCTAGCCCAGGACCCAGTGGCTGTCAGTGGTAAGTAGCAAGGAAATGAGATTAGAAACAGAACATCCTTCCCCACAAACGCCTTTCCAACCGTCAGAGCCTTAACAGCTTACTGAGCTGAAAATTATAGCCAGACCACTTTGTGCAGTAGACACCATTGGAGATATTTTCCACAAATATTTCTCATCCTTTTTCCAAAAATATGCTTCTGATCTGACTTGTATCTCATGACAATGCTCAGTATCCATATTTTGTTGTATTTACTGTTACACAGTAATTTACATAATAATCTTACGGTTTCAGTGTATTTCATGGAAAAAAACTCTCTTCCTCTTTATATAATCTTACCACCTGCTAATTTCTCTGGCTATGCCTTAGTTTTTAGACGGTGACTTATCATTCCTTGTTTATTTTTCCCACATTGCCTGTGATTTTAGGGCTCTCTGGAACCTGGTGCTGCACAACATACCCATTTTTTTTTGCTTGGGAGTCAATGCCAGCCAGGGAGTGTGTTGTGTGTAGTGGTGAAGGTGAGGAGCAGGGTTTGTTTCACCCTCATGTGATTGTGTTCATGCTGTTTTCGGGTGGCTGCCAGGGAAATGGGCTCTTATCTCTGGATGCCCCAGCTGAACAGAGAGCTGGAGTGTATCTCTGCCTACACTGAGTGCCCCTCAAAATTGCAAAAGATCTCATAAAAATAGTTCAGAGTCAACTTCAAGGCAGGGAGGAGGTTGGTGGGCTGCTTGGTTGCTTTGCCATTTAGGCATCACACAAGCATTTCCTTGGAGCATGAGCACCCTGAACACCCAGAGCCCTTACTCAGCTTCCAAACACAGCAGCCAAGGACTGCATTATTATTGTTATAAAGGTACACAGTACATTTTGCAGGAGCAGACTGTAAATATTTCCAGCAATAGGTGTGGATGCCAAGCTTCACTGTCGCCTTCCTAACCGTTAAGAAAGCATTTTTGTTTTATTGCACAGACAGTAGGTCCTCCATCCCTTTACCATTCTTCTCACAAGTATGTGTTGAGATGGCACACTGGGTTTATCACAAGCTGAGGAAGAAAACTGGAGCTGGAGTCTCTGCTTCCTGTCATCCCAACAGCCTATTTTAGCTCCTGGGTCTCTTGAAAAGACAAATTGTGTTTCCTCTCCTCTTGTGCATGGCTGGAGCCTGAGCAGTGCCACTGCTCAGTTCTGTCCCTTGAGGTCCACCAGTGGTCCAGCCCTTGTTAGTCAGCAACTATCAAGTCCATGTGCCCACACAGAGGAGCCCAGGGAATATTGACAGGCAAAAGAAACGGTGTGCAGGAGCAGGACAGAGGGATGGAGGTCAGGCACGCTCTGTCCAGATGTTTTCCCATTATCTTTATATCAGTTTCCAACAATGAGCTTCTCCAAAGCAGCTCAAGGATCTGCTTGAGCTCATCTAGGGAGGGGAGTGGGAAGGAAACTTATTGTCCTGCCTCAGTACTACTGGGTAGAGCACGTGCTCCACAGCACACTGAGATTCCACTCAAAGCCAGGCCATGGCAGCACAGCACCTTCTGAAATAATACTGGGCAATTAATGCCTTTTAATTTTCAGGACACTTTAAAAGTAAAGATGTCACATTAACACAAAAACGCCTGGAACGAGGCATAATGTGAACTGTATTCTTATTTTTTTTCCCATGTGTGGAGCTGGAATACAAGCTTAATTTTTGAAATCCTGCTTGTCAGACTAAAACTTCCTAAAGCCTGTTAGAAAATGATGTCATCAATCAGCTGGTCTACCTCTGGCTGGGCTTTCAGGAGGGAATTACCCACAGGAAAAGTATCCCTTCAGTGATGAAGGCACATTCTATGCCTGCCTGTGCCTACGTCCAGGCTGGGTTCTCACCCAGCTGGCCTCAGCAGATGCTCATGGAGCTTGCGGTCATGATGAGATAGGACACTGGAATCCAGCATGATTTTCAGAGGTTTTTGTGTTTCACATCTGTAAAGCAAATATATGTGTTGGTTTTGTGCCCACATTTGGTTCTGTCACAAATCTTCATCCAAAATAAATTCATTTTAGTCAAAGGAAAAAGAGTATGTTCCCAAGTGCCTTTGATCTCGGGTTAAGCGAGCTGGTAATTGAGGCTTCAGTGCAACACAATCTACTCGCCCTCTCTTCTGCTAATAATAAACTAAGTGATGTGCATTTTAAAAATAGTCCAATCCATACTGTATCAAAAAAAAAAAAAAAGCCCACAAGTTAAAAAGGAGTAAAAAGATAAACCATCCTAAAACCTAAAACCATCCCGACTCAGAGACTCGCAGGCCTATATTCCATGAAGGAAAAGTCCATACACATAAATTCCCTTGTTTCTGTATTTATCTTAAGGTGTTTTCTGTCCCTCCTTTCAAACTTCCAACCAACTCAGGAAAGATGCTTTTATAGTCTGAAAAATACAGTCCTACAGTGATATCTGAGCTGTAACTTGCTATCTTTTTGGTAGCAAAGGGGAGTTGAGAGTGGAACTAGACCCACGATCTAAGTGGGAACAGTGTCTCCTCACTGTCACAAGGTGGGCACCCCTGTGGGGTGCTGGGCACCCTGTTTTCTGTGGCTCATTGTAGCCTGGGGGTAAGTACCACCAGCGAGGTGCCAATCAGCAATGTCCCTTTGGGGGGCGTAAAGGGGACTGTGAAGGATCTGGAGCATGGCAGAGTGAGGAGCTTGACAAATGTGGGTACTTGGGGTCTGACTGCCAGAAATTGGGAATCCTGCCAAACCTGTTTCCTTCTGGCAGAGCCCTTGCACACTTCTCTGCATTTTTGAGGGTTAAGTGCTTTTCTGAGGATAAAAAAAAAAGAGCAAACAGACAGAGAATGGTGCAGATGAATCTGTGTTAGTTTTGCCTAAGCAGATTTCTACAGCACAGGCTCAGGCAGTAGGTTTGGAGAAGACCAGGAAATCCCTGGGGGACACTGAAGAGGGGTTTAGATCCGAGGAGATTGAGTAAGCCTGGAGTCCTGCTCAAAATCCTGTACAAATACCGTAGCCACCCAGCGGGAGGTGTGAAAAGGGAGTAGCAGCTATTTTACACCTCACTTTTCTAGAACCAAAGTTAAGAACAGTAACCTGGTGGTACTCTTTGAGGACATGACCTGGTTGGTGTGTACGGTGACATTCAGAGCATCCCTCCTGGAACAGACCTGGGAGAGGGGCCAGTCACAGTCTCTCTGGGAGGTCACAGAACACGCGGAGTTGGAAGGGCCCCACAAGGATCATCGAGTCCCAACACTTAGTCCTGCACAGAACCAACCCCAAGAGATGGGGTGCCCTGGCACTCCCTGTGCCAGCGGGGTGGAGGAGCGCCTTGTCACTGCCTTTCCACTGGAAACTTTGTCACTTTTCCCACTGAGACAGCGGGAAACACGGGGCGGCGAGCTGGAAGAGCGGGGCCAGCCCGCCCTTGGAATGAGGGGGAGTTATCCCCAAACGAAGGGGCTTCAACAGCGGACCCATTTAATCTCCTCTTATTTTGCGAGACGGGGAGGCGCGGGGCAAAAATAGGGAAGGCAGCGGGGAAAAACAATTCCAGCGGCTCTACAGGAGGGTACGTGGGGGCTCAGCCCCACGGGGCGTGCCCGTCGCTCCGCGCTGCCCTTCC
>JAOXXN010000065.1:6941628-6966811 GCA_026770055.1 Myrmophylax atrothorax | reverse complement strand
CCCATCCCTGAAGGGGTGGACGGGAGGTGTCCCCATCCCTGAAGGGGTGGACGGGAGGTGTCCCCATCCCTGAAGGGATGGACGGAAGGTGTCCACATCCCTGGAGAGATGGACGGGAGGTGTCCACATCCCTGAAGGGATGGGCAGGTGTCAACATCCCTGAAGGGATGGATGGGAGGTGTCAACATCCCCAAAGGCACTAAATTTCCTTACAGTGCCTTGAGTGAAACCTGCTGCCTCTCCACAAGTAGCAGCACAGATGGAGGCACATCTGGCCATTCACAAATGGAGAGGGGAGGGAAAATTGAAGTCAGGTCGTCCCAGATGTGTATCTAATCAGTGCTGAGCATGTGGCTTTTGAACAGAACAAAAGCTGAGGACATATCCAAGCACTCCTTGGATGGAGAACACTCCAGTTCCTGCCCAGGCTGCTGGGCCCAGGCCAGTTCCTCGTAAACAGGTGTCAGCAGCCCAAAAAAGAACTGCCCTCTGTGCCAGCAGTGGGTATCCTCAGTGGCATTCCCATGGCAGAGATTCCAGGGCCAGCAGGAATGACCCAGACGTGCCACTGGGGTGGCAGACAGAGCCTCCTGTGGCATTTTCCTTGCCTTGTTTTTCCTGAGGATGGAGCAGGGATTTGGGGCTTCAAGTCTGACAGCCTTGGAGTGAATCAGGAGGTGGCAGGAGAGAAGAAAAGGAGGAAGTGATGGGGGAATTTTTTTTCCTTCTTAGCCCAACCTCTGACTTTGAATTTGGAAGATGCAGGAGGTAAAGAAATGGGTGAGAATGTGCTGAAGGAGGATTCTGCTGCTAGGGGGCAATATGTAGCAGGCAAAACCACTCAAAGGCTTTTTATTTCAGTATCTTATCAAAGTTTTTCTTAAAAAAGAGCCCAAATCCCCCAAAATATCCAACATACTGGTATAAACAAGATATTGAATCTTTACTTACAAGTTGTGTGTATTTCTTTTTGCATATATATATGTATATGTGTAGATGATTTCTTATTATGCTATCTCAGCAGGGTCGTTGTCTGAGTGATTCTTCATTTTTCATTCTGAATTCTATAATAATTTATATAAAGTAAAAAAATAAGAGGGTGGACATTTAAATCACGTGGTCTCATAATTCTTCTTTCTTGAGAACAACTAGGACAGTTAATTCAGTTCTACCACTTTCTTAAACATAATCCCTAAAAAAAGAAAAGGAAGGGAGATAAGGGAAGGTAACCTCAGCAACGTTATTGCTTTCAGGTTGAGCAGGGAAATAGTTGTCCATTTCTCTATATATACTCTTACTGACTTGGTGATGCTCATTTTAGAAGTAGTGTGAGATATTTGTGTAGAAACTGCATTGTGTGAGTGCAATTTTTAAATCCATTTGAATGGTTAAAATATTTTTTGTCTGAGAATATTCAGTGGCCATGCATGCTTATGACTGTAACATTAATAAGCTGATGGATTGCGTCTGAGGCTAATCATGGAGAAAATACATCATTTTCTAGAGCAGGTTTTCAGTTCTGTAAGGGTATTTGTATGGTCACATACCCTATGGAGCTGTTCTTAAACAAAACTGCTGCCTAAAAGTCATTTCTTTTATTCCAGCTGTGAAAATACAAGGTTATGAATGGCAAATAGGGGAATCAACTGGCAGTGCGTGTGCTAAGGGAGGTAGAAGCTCCACACACATCTGATGGTTACCAGATACCTTCTCAAACCTGGTTCATGGGTGGGATTGAAGTTGGTATGAAAAGCTTTTCAGCTTTCAGCACTGTTACAGAATGTGGATGTTTGGAGTGAGGTGAGGAACACTTGAAAGTGTCTTATTCTGAATTGTACACTTGGCAGGGTGTTTTGTGATTCATGGCAAATATTGAGAAATGACAAAGCAATCCATAGTAAAGGGGAGAAGAAGGACTGGGTGGGTCTGAGTGTTTGTTCCAGGAATATTATGGACGTCTGCTGTCTTGAAATCCATGGGGTTTTGAACAAGATGAGCTATGGATACAGAGGAGAAAAGGTGGATTGGTTTTACGGCTGTGTTGAAACGCATTGAGTGCTTCTTCAAATCTTTGTTGTAGTGTTTCCTGCTTAATAAATAGAAGAGAGTGGGTTAGTCAGCACTGGAAGGCAGCAAAGCCAGCAATTTTCACAATGCTCTCCTCTTTCAGCTCCCAACAAAGAGATTAGGATGTCACTCTAGCTGAATTAGGGCATTAATGTGCTTTGCACTCCTCATCTTACACCTACTATGTTGCCATAAATAATTCCCAACATGATTTTATCTGGAGATTTAATTATTGTCCTTGTATAGTATGATTAACACAAAATAGAGATTTGTCAGTTTAAGTCTTCAAAATACTCTATTCCATGTAAAAAGATGTTTTGTGTTCTGCAACAGAAGGCTTTGACTTCTGCCAAATCAGCACAAGGGAACTGGTTATAATCCCTGTGTGTTTGCAATTACCAAAGTGGTTTGGATGGCTTTACTTAGTATTAAATCCCGACATCATCTTTAAGTACAGAAATCAAACTTGTTCTAATTAAGATTATACCAAGGAAGTTCTCACAACTCACATCTTTTCCAGGAGTCCTAATAAACCAGAATTGTATGATTCATTGCTTACCTGAAACATTTATTCTTTCTGATATTGCCAGGCTACTGGTGTGTAAATATTCTTGTGGCTCGGGGATTGTTTGGGCTTGCACAACAGTCCTGAATCATTTCAGCAGGTCTCCTTGCTCCGTGCTGTGGACTCAACAAATACTGCTCAGAAGTGCAGCTCCAGAGCACAGGAAAGTCCTTTGGACTCAATGAAGCTTGTGATTTTTCTGCCCTAAACCTATTCCAGCCCAGCTGTAATTTCTAAACCAGCACTTTGCAGTTGGCTGGTCCATTATAAGATACACTAATTATTCAGATTCATAGTTAGTAAAAGGTGCTTCTCTTCTAATATCCTTTGTAATCTGCTGCAGGAATTTGTTTTTACTTAGTACAGGTGTGAAAGGAGGAAAAGGAGGAGACTTTGACAGCACTTAATCTACTGTTTCTACAAAGTTATTTCAGGCATTCTTCCACATAAAAAAATGCACACTGTTGCATTTATGCATTTCCAAAAGGTGTTATATTGTTTGTGAGTATAGAATTAAAGCTTGAGTATGTAGAGTTCTGCAGTTCATCACGCTTTTTTCAGTTCCCATTGTCCAGGGATTCTGTGTGTCTGTGAATGTGTATGTTGGGGAGAAGAGAGAGTACATTATGTAGGCAATCATTACAATGTGCTAATTGCTCTCAAGAGACAGAGGCTTTTTTGGCTTCATCTCTGCATTTCCCCAGGAAAACCTTCTTTAACTGTTGCAAAATGTTACTCAAGTGGTTCACCGAGTGTGAGGATGTTGCCCCAAGATCACAAGTGTGGCATCTGTTCTGAGGAAACTGTCTGAGAAAAGCCAAAAACAGCAGCCCAGATCTGCAGAGATGTGTGTGTTCCGTGCTATGCACATGAATATGGGAGGTAATTAGTGCCCAGATTTTATGGTAAGGTGATTAGGTTAATGAGCACTGAAGTCTCTAGGAAAAGCAGCCTGTAGAGAGTCGCTTGGGGCACCACATTTCCCAGAACTGAAACGAAGATCCACAAACTCAAGGTGTTTGCAAGTTCCAGAGAAGCATAACTGCAAGTTCCACAGAAGAGTGACTTTCATAAGAATAATGTTCATCTTTCTCTGCTAAGTTCAGGAGATGTACCAAGGTTGTAGCTGGATCTTCCTCCTCTGCTGATGCAGGTGGTTGTCCATGTGAGCTCCTAATTTGTATCAGTTCATACTTAGTCTGTGGTTGAGATTAGTCTGTTCAAGTGCAGGACTTCATATTTGACTTTTCTGAGTTTCATGAGGCTACTGTGAATCCATTTTTCCAGCCTGTCAAGACCCCTTGAAGTGACAGCCTTACCCTCCAGCTTATCAACTGTGCTCCTCAGTTTCCCATCATCTGTAAACTTGCTGGGGAATGAGATTTTCCCTGTCCCTTCCTTTGGCATCATCCCTGAAGTTCAACCAGATCCAGATGGGTAATGTGGTGAAGAGCAGTAATATGCTCTTAGGCAAGGTCATAGCTAATTTAAATGTGATATCTGCCCTCACCTCATCATAAGCTTCTGGGCAACTCTAGGGAGGAGGGAAGTATTTTTCCTAAAGGGATAACTCTGTACAATTTCTGCTGCTATCTGAGTGTTGAACTCATTGCAGCAACAACTGCCTGTTTGTAATGTAGCTGCTGTTACAGTGTGTTCCTCTGCATGGTTTTGTTGTTTGGGAAACCTAAAGCCTAAGTTCTAAAATTCTTGCTTTATGTTCACTCTTTAGACAAGCAAGTCCTGCTCCTGTGTGGTTTTTTAAAAGAAAAATAAATAAAACCAGTACAATGCTGCAGCATTTTACTTCAATGACATTTATTTCCATGCCAAAATGAATAAAATCATGTAACACTTTGCCTGTTGCTTGCATAAGTGAACATATGCAAACACTGGTTTGCTTTTTGTCAGTTATCTGGTTGCTCAGTTTGTAGAGAAATTTTGATATTAAATCCTTTAGCCTATCTATATACTTCAGTAGTGAGTGGAAACAGTTCAGATGTGTGGCAGGTTGAGAGGGAGAAACCCCAGATTTTCAAGACTGCTTCAAGAAGAACAGCTCAGGAGATCAGATAAAGTTGTGTAAGGACTTGAAGGGAAACCATCAGCTTAGATTTTCAGCATGAACAAGTGCATGTTGAAGGCAAAAATACTTACTGAAAAGAGGAAAACGCCATGCCACCTATCCTCACCAGCTCATTCCCAGATAGTTTTTCTCTTTTCCCCCCTTTTTTACCTTCTCTTGCCAAGAAATATAATCATTCTCTGAGACCATGGGGTGAACACATCCTGAGGCACTGAGTTAACTCTGGAGGAGGAGGAGACCCAGGTGGGGCGAAGAGGGCTGAGGAAAGCTGAGAAGGGAGGCCCAGAGAAGGGGTGGGAGCCCTGCCCAAGGGCTCATTGGCAGAAGGAGGCAGGAACAGGATACGTTTCAGTTTTTGGGTGGCTCTGGGAGGAGCAAGTGTTGGGATTAAAGTGTCTTGACAAAACTGCTCGTTTTCTTTTCAGACGCAGACAGCGAGTTTCATGGGGTGGATTTTCTGCCAGAAGACCTCAGTGAGGCTCCAGAGGAGACAGGAATGAGGGTCAACAAGAAATACTCCTGTCTGCCTGCTGAGGAGAAGGGGATCCACATCATCAACATCCGAGCTATTGAGGACATCGGATATGACCAGCACGAGAGCACAGTGAGTAAAGGACCTGCAGATGGGCCAAAACAGGCACATTCCACTTTACTCCTCAGCTTATTTTTCCTTCTTCACATTCCCAGATTGCTCTGAAATCCTCTCCCTCTGCTTTTCAAGGGTGCTGGGAAGCATTTGCCTCGTCGGGGCATGCTGATGTAGTTTGGTGTGTGAAAAAGAACCTTGTTTAACCTGTAGCATGAAAAGGGGTTACCTCTTCTCCGACTAAGGAATCTGGCACTAAGCCTGTGGCGACCTTTTTATCTCTCTGCCCATATATAGGAGAACAGAATAGGATGTCTTAAATTTCCTGCCAAACCCATTGTTAACATTGGTAATGTTAAACTAATAATCTGTAGCACACAATAGAGGTGAGATCATTAATTGTGCCTCAGTTAAATTCTATAGCACGGATTTTAAAGGCTGTTTGTAATATGAACACCCAACATGGTGATGAGTTGGTTGTATCATAAACACATAAAAGTAAGTTTATTGAGGTGGAATGGACTGTATAACAGATCTCACTGGGGAAAGGGGTACAAAGAGGTACCAGAAAAAACAAGATATGAGATTTATTGTGCTTGTGCTTAGTTAGGATGGAGATTCTCTCAGAGTGTAAATATCTCTCCCGCTTGGGCAAAACTGAAATGTCTTTTCTCTGTCCCTTTCACTGAAGGGACATGAGCTTTACATGGGCTAAGTCAGTGCAACTCTGCATTTCAGCACAGCAGCCCTGCAAGAAAGCCTGTGGCCCATTAGAACCTTTCAGCATTAATACCCCATCCTTAAAATAATCTGTTTCTTTCAAAAAGGAACCAAGTTTTTGGCTGCATCCTGTTTGCATATTCTCATATATTAATACATGTATTGAGCCTTCAGTAGCTGCAATGCAGCACCTTCTTCTAAGTTATCAGTGAGAAGTTATGAATGCTCTTTTCTATTGACGTTATGCTTAAGAACTAAATGGGAATATCTAGATAGGGCATCAGTTTTGGCTTTCTTGGCTATGATACAATGTACAGCAAGTTCAGTAGTTCCTCTTTTCATCTGGGCTTTAAAAATAGGTCTGTCTTAAAAACTAGTCCTTCCAAATAACATACATGCATGGTTTTATGTACAAAACAAGCAGGTTTACACATCCCAAAAGGATTTTAACTCCTATGCTTTATGCCTGATGGCCAATTGCTTTCTCTTGGAGCAAAAGTCCTCTTCCCTACATGAAGGATGAATGTTCTTCTGTAAACTTAAAAGCCAGAAAATGTCTCTGCAAAGCTACTCCTGTGATGAGTGTTTTTTGTAAAAGCAAACAAAGTTACTAGTGAATTTCCTTTTTTTTTTTTTTTTATCTCCAAGGGTAGAATTGGGAATTCTGCACAGGAAGTGCTATGGAAGTAGGATTGAATAATTGTTAGTACCTTTTTTATATTTCTGCAGTTGTCCTGTGATAAATGCTTGGAAGTGGAATTGTGTTTTGAGTCTTACTTTTCTTGCATCTTGCAACACTTACACAGCATTAATTCAGGATAGAAATAAAGCCTTGGCCATCATCAGGTTGCATAGTGACATGGGTTTTATAAGTGGGGGAGAAAAAGTGCTGAAACTCAATAAGCAGTGACCCCACTTCCCTGGCTGTGGTCCAGCTGCATTTTTGGCCAGCTGCAGGACCAGCTGGCTCCCTTCAGTCTCTATCTAAGATGATCTCTTTCTCAGATGATATGGACTTGCACTGATAGATAAGAGAAGTGAGAAATGTTTCCACATGATATTAATCTATTTGTCAGAATTGCAACATCGCAGATGTCACGGGTGGGAAAGGACAGATGATCTTAGTGGCGATTAACCCCCAAAGGAGAAAACCAAACCCACCAAGTAGCTGACTTATGAACTAGTATGCTGGTGATTAGATTAAATCCCAGTCATCTAATCTATTTATTTCTGGCCAATAAAACCCCAGCGGGCTATCAGTAAAATTGGAGGTGTTAACTTGCAAAAATGTTTTGAGTAAGTAGCATGGGGGGACTCCTCCCATCTGCTGGCTCTGAAGACAGGTCATGGTGTGCTCCAGGCAAGGAGGAGCCCTTGAAACAAGGGAATGGTCTGTCTGGTGTCTGTGTTGTCATGTGCATTCACTGTTCTTCTCTCTCCTTCTCTCCACACCCCCATTCCCTGCTTCCAGTTGTTAAATTCCCTATCCAAAAATCCAGATGCTGACTGCAAATATGGACTGTACTTCAGAGATGGCAAGAGGAAAGTAGACTACATCCTGGTTTATCATTACAAGAAGTCCTCAGCAGGAAAGACACTGGCCAGGAGAGCTCAGCAGAATGATTCCAGTGTCCGGAGCACCAAGCAGGACCAGCCACTTCCTGGGAAGGGAGTGCAGCTGGAAATGGGGGAAAGTGAACCTCCCATGGATTACCACGAAGATGACAAGAGGTTTCGCAGGGAGGAGTATGAAGGGAACCTGGTGGAGGCAGGGCTGGAACTGGAACGCGATGAGGATGTAAGGATCCACCTAAAACAGCTAAAGATAAAGAGGATAAGTGGTGGGAGATGCTGAACTCCTCCTGTGAGCCTGGCTCTGACCAAGGTTACACAAACTCAGGTCTTACAGAATCTGATTTCAGTTCTGGCAGTGCTGGCCTCACTCAGGGATTTAATTTGTTTCACAGGAATGTGCCACAGCGTTGTTATTGCCCCAATGAGGTGAATTTCCTGACTTCTCCTGGCCAGGACTTGTGGCACATCCACTGTTGCAACACAGCTCAGTGCTGTGGTGTCCTGTCTGCAAGTGAGGGTTAAATTGCTCTGAACACAAATCCCACTTTGGTGGGTTTATAATATCCAGCAGTAATTTCAGTTCCAAGGAAAAGTATCTGATGCAGTGAGGTTTTTATTCTTCATTGTAGGGAATTCAATTTGCTCAGGAGGTTCTGGTACACTCTCTAGCTTGGGCTGTGTCACAGTTTGCTCTTTCCATTCTTAGATGTGAACGGTACAGCTTGTAACTCCTTTCACCTGTACCCTGAAACCAGTATATTCTATTAAAAGACCATTAGACTATTTTAAAAATGATGTGTGTGAAGTACTGCCAGTGTGTGATTAGTAGAGACAGACACAGCCATATTAATTTCAAAGAAAGCTGTTACAATTAACTGATCCAACCAATCTGCCTGAAACTCCTCAGGGAGAGAGTAAACATTTCTGCTGGGTTTATTTGCAGGATCTAAAAACTTAGATAAACATTTAGACCTGTGAAGAGTGTTAGGAAAATAAATCTGCCATCTATTACTTACAGGTTAGACATTTATATATTTTGGATATTATATATATGTAATATGTATAATTTCCATGGTCTAATGCAAAAAAAACCCCCAACAAATCTTTCCCTTCTGTCTCCCAGCTAAAATGAGACTTAGAGACTTAGTTTCTGTCCAACTTGCAAGTTGTTGTGGCAAACTGGAAGCTTGCCTGTGCCAAGTCACAGATACCTATATCCTTTGCAGCATGGGAGGTCCCACCTATGACATGTAATATGATTTTGAATTATGCAGAAGGGCTCAGGGTTCGAGCCAGGACACCGTGAAAGAGAACCAAGATACCAAGGAAATCAGGAAAGTGTAGAGATGAGAGCAAGCCTCAGGGATTTACATAATGTAAGGGGAAAAACCTGCAATCACTTGGACTTGATTCCAAAAGAGCAGAAGTTTCTTAAAGAGATGACGTTTAATAAGTCACTTTAATTCTTGTCAATGAGGGGTCGCACCCAAAAAGAGTTGTGGTCAATCGCTTGGTGTCCAAAAATAATTGATGAAAACAAGGCCAGGTGGGACAGGGCTTGGAGCAGTCTGGTCTGTCCGTGGCAGGAGTATTGGAACTGGATGATCTTTGAGATCCCTTCCAACCCCAACCATCCTCTGGTCCTCTGAGGAACCAATTTCTAGAAAGCTGGCAATGAGTAAAGCTGTGTGAGAACTCAGCATTGTAACAACTGCAGTGTTTTAATGTAAATATTCCCATTTTGTTCCGAGGCTGCTCCCCTGAGATACTGAGCAGCTCCCAGGAGGCAGCAGGGACTCTCTCAGCCCCAGTAATTACAACACACTCATTAAATCACACCATTTGGCTGGATGCCTGATTTAAATTTAACTGGCTGTGCCTCAATTCGTGTCCATAGGCATTAGCTTTTATTTCCCCCAAAGTTTTTATCTGTTTAACCTTGTGGTAATTGTTCTGGAAGACAATAGCATTTTTGAGTCACATTTTCTAGCAGCTCAGCACAGTGAGGTGTTCAGTGATTGTCCTGTTGTTAGAAACCAGCTATCTCAAAGCAATGAGATTTATCATGCTGGCCCTAATGGACTGTTTGTTCCTTAAATATGTATGAATCACAAGGGAAAAAGATTTCATTTCCTCTCATCCTATCCTTTTCTCTTGTGTTTTTTTTTTGTCTGTTTGTTTTTTGGGGTTTTTTTGAAGACTAAAATCCATGGGATTGGATTTGTAAAAATACATGCACCCTGGAATGTGTTGTGTCGAGATGCAGAATTTCTTAAGCTCAAGATGCCCACAAAAAAGGTGAGCCATGATTTTCTTTTTTTTTCTCCTGAAGGCTTAGTTTAAACATATGCTCATCTAAAAGCACCTTGAAAATGTTGATTTTTCTCTCCCTGAGTATTTTAAAAGTACTTAACTAGTTGCACCAAAAATGAGAGTCACAAACTTGCTTGTTTGGAGAAGCAGAAAGAATAAGTGGGAAGAGGAATGGAAGTGGAGGATTTCTGGCTGCTGCCACTATCTGTACATGATGAGAGTGATTTTGTCCTTCGTATGTTTTAAAAGAAGAGACTGCAGTTGATGAAATGCCTCTGTGTGTTTTGGGCATTTTTTTTCTCACCTGAAGCACCAGACTGCTAAAAATGAACACAAAAATCAGGAATGGTCTTGCTGGGCTTAGTGACTATTCATATACCTCATGAATCACGTTTGCAGGAGTTGGGGCCACTCTCCCACAAAATAAATGACCTTTCAGAATATTTGAAATATCATTAAAGAGATGACAGTGTATTTTCATCAATTCTAAATCACCCCTGATAACTAGCTACCTGTTCAGTGAGCACAGCTTAGGGATGGATTAATATTTAAAGACAGACTAAGTGCATGTCCCAGACTGCAGAGGGAAGTCTGTAATGGAGCAAGAGACAGTCTCAAGGCCCAGCATCATTTATTACTAACACTCAAACCACACTTTTGGTTTGGGTTTCATATTAATCCCAGTTATTGCCTCACTTACCACTGATTTTAATCAGAAGCACAATGAGATAAAAAAAGTCTGCTGCGATCCTGTGGCTGAAGCTGCTTTGCCACAGAAGCGAAGTTCAGGTGGGTGTTTTGGGGGTGGAATTTGCGTGTAAAAGAGGCCACCTAACCCTGCAGATGTTGCCCAGGAGAAGCCTTGTGTCTGGGAACACCCTCAGATCCCCAAACCCTTGTGTCCAGCTGATCTTCTTGTGGTGGGAGCCCCGCCACGGGTCTGCACTTGGTTTCGGAGGCTTGGCTGAGGAAGCCTCTAATCCTCTTTCATGACCTGCTAACATGATTCCTGCATTTAGTGCTGTGAAACTACAACTGACAATATGCAATCTTTTGGTTCCTTTATTTGGAAGAGGTGAAACTCCTAAAATACTCACACCATTCCTGGGAAAGCCTCCTGGGAGAGTTGTTTTGCACTTTTGCACAGGGGCTCTGTAGCTCCTTTATTTCTTTGTTCCACTACATCAAGAAGACTATAAAAGCCAGAGGAACCAGTGTCTGATCCCAATCTGATTATTTGGAATCAGTCATGAGCCAGGTTTTGTCTCAGAGTAAAAAGCAATAGGTTTCCTCTGCTTGCCTTGGTTTGACTTGACCATCCATCTCTGTCTTTCTGAATGATTTCAACAAGGTAAGCCATACCCCTTCATTTAGTAGTTTAGATAAGCCAAACTCCTCAGTTTATTGTGATGTACTTATTTAATTGCTTCTTTATTCCTTACAGTCCACCCTGGCTTATGGAAAACTAAAAAGCAGTAGAGTTTTACTGTTTTTCCCTTTGCCCCCTCAGATGTATCAGATCAACCAGACCCACGGACTTCTGAAAAAAATTAATTCTGTCATTCAAAAAATAACAGAGCCCATTCAGCCCAAAGTGGCAGAACACAAACCTCAGACAGTGAAACGCCTCTCCTACCCCTTCTCCAGAGAGAAGCAGCACTTGTAAGTCAAAGCTTTTCTCTAAATATCCACATCAACAAGTTCCAGCCTCTCTGGTGGCAGCTAAGGCACCAAAAGGTGAAGGGAAAAATGAACACCAGCACTTTGTTTAAAGAATAGTCCCATTTTGAAGTAGATTTGTGGGGGTTTGGGGCTCACTGTTATAGGGCCCCCCTGTGAAATCTCTGAGTGTTTTTGCTGCTGTTGTAGCAGAAAATGCATATCTATATAAACATACACTCCAACTGTTAGGCTGTCAAGCACAATTTATGATATGGCTTACAATAGGCTCTATCCACATAAAATAAAATAAAATGCTTCAGTGAAACTTGTAGCCAGAGATATGGGGTTGATAAATTTTAGAGTAACTTCATTTATATGGTATGGGCAGCTGACTCAGGATCTGCCAACCAGGTCTTGTCTTTGAAGCTTCATAAAGTCAATGAAGTCAGTGGTGGCTTTGCCATCGGTCTCAGATCAGAAAGAACAGCTGGAAATGTGGGTGTAGGAAAAAAGCACAAGGTGGGGTCCAGCCAAAGTTTCTACTGCCCTGGATTGCTCTGTTGCTGCTCTTCCTTGGCCAGAATCCCAGAGGAGTCTCTTTGAAGGCTGTTTATGGATGTGCCAGCTGGAACAAGGAACAGTACCAGGGCAGGATTTCTTCCCTGCACCTACACGATTCTGAGTTTTTCTTCAGGGGGTGCAGAACTCTGATGGAGTTGGGGACGTTAATTGGGCCAGTCAATGTGTGTGACATCTGACGTGTTCTTGGACTTGCAGGGGGTGGATTTGTGTATTTATGGAGTGTGGGATGTTCCCTGGTGGCTCTGAGAAGGTCCGAAAGATGCTCCTCAGCGCAGGGGTGGATGAGCCTTTTGCTGTTTGCAGTGGTGGCTTTTTCAGTGGGACCAGCTGTGCCTTTGCTGAATAAGGGAGACAGGAGGGGCCTCAAAGGGCTTCAGGCACAAAGGAAATATAAAGATTATTAAGGGAAAATCAGGGCCAGCAGTGGTCAGGAATGCAACTTAAATGGGCATTAGCAGTCTTTTTTGTGAAGAAAAACCTATAAGGATATAAACCCAGTAAGATGTATAAGCAGCTTCTAAATGATGGGAGTTGGGCTGGACTTTCTTTTAAATGAGGTTTCTGCAAGCTGCTCTTTAGTGTTAGCTTTGAGAGATCCCCAGGAGAAATGAGTATATTGAAGGGGTCAACAAGAGCAGGAAATTATTGGCTTTTTTTTTTTAACCTAATGGGTTTCTTTCTAATCTTCTAACAGATTTGATTTGTCTGACAAGGATTCCTTCTTTGACAGCAAAACGAGGAGTACTATAGTAAGTACTGTGTATAAATAATTGATGGTGGAGAGTGCCTTAATTGTTGGTTAACAGCCCCTTTACCAGCTTTAGTGCAATGCCTGTTCAAGTTTGCCTTTCTTAACCAAATGTCAGGGATCACCTGTGTTACTGAAATTAAAAATAAAGCACTTCTAGATTTAGCTGATGTGCTGAAAAGTGTTTGATGCTAACGGGTTGCTGCCTTTAGGAAAATCATTTGGGTCTTCTTTCTAGTTCAGAGTTAACATGGCACATGGTTTCTTAGTGGAGACTCCACCAGAAAGGAATATTTAGGTTCTACCACTCGTTCTTGTTGACTCATTTACCTTTTGGTAACTATACATTGCTCTTTGTGAAAATTCTGTGAAATACTTCATGGGAAATTCCAATGGAAGAGGGAATATTATTACACTATAATATTATAATATAATATAAGAATATATAATATTTATTATTATAATTATATTTACAGGGAATATTATTTATAGCTTTTTGGGGGGCAGTTCTCTAGAATGGTAGTAGAAGTGTTGAAGTGCATGATTTTTATCTGACTTACAGAGAGTGGGGAGGAAGGTGTGGCCTCCTGAATAGCCACTGAGGGGACAGTTGAATGGGCACCTTGGGCAGCTGGAAGGGACTGTGCCAGGCAGTGCTTGCTGCAACAATTTCAAAGTATAGTGTGGCCTGTTTCCCCCATTCCACTGTCCCTAATTAGTGTGTTGGAATGTGACTGCAAGCCTGCTTTTATCTTCTATTTAACATTAGCCTTTTGGGGTGCTAAGTGGTTTCAAAAAGACCTTCTATCACAATTACAGCTGCCTTTTTATTGCTGTGGTGATAAGGGGTGTAAGATATCAAACTTCTCTTTCCTGCTTTGAAATTCCAGTGTATTCCGTAATGTAGTTCCCCTCTAGCTTGAAGTGCAGTGGTTTGATGTGAGTGCAAGTTATCAGGACAAGGTGAGCTTGAGCCAGGGAAGGCAGATGGAGCAGCACAGAAATGGGAAAGGAAAAGACACAAACATTGATTTGGTTTGTTTGCCATAAAGCATTTAACTTGAGATTGGAGGAAATAAATTTTTAAAAAGCATAGACTGTGTTTGTAGGCTTTCTTTTATTTATGTCTAGATGTAGAGTGAAAATAAAAGCTTGTAAGTACAAGGAAATTAAGGGAGCAAATGAAGAGTTAAAATTCATGACAACAGGCTGAGCAAGGCAAGGATAAGAGGATGAGCAAGACCAACTGAAAAATGGACTAAAACGAGTTCATAGCACAGGCTGAGAGGAAGAGGAGGGAGAGGGCTTTTTTTAAACCACTCCAGGAACACTGGACATATAACAATAAGGCTGGGAGTATTCTGCTTTGTTTGAAAGCCCTGTAAATCACACAGTCATGAAGGACATATCGAATGTTTCCAAACACCATTTTATCCTGTGTTCATTTCTGTTTGTATTCTTCTTTCTTAAAACTTCTCTCCTGCCTCTCTCCTGTGTAATTTTGAACCACAGTGCAAATATTGACCCTTCCTCCTACTGCAGAATGAACAGGAATCTACTCACCACCCGTGAGTCTTTGCTGGTCAGAAACTAAGCCCAAGACCTTTTAGTTATTAAAAAAGAAAATAAAAAGATTAGATAAGTGGAAATCTCTCTGTGACAGCCCTTTAACTCAGTGGGGTTACAAGACAACAGAGAGGGTTTGCCCCAGATGCCCTCACTTGTTTCCTCATGGGAACTGGGCAGCAGTCAAGTTGGCACATGGATTGGGGAGCCAGGAAAGCAGTGCCTGGCTCCTCAGCCAGGCCAGGCAGTGGGTAGCACTTGCTTTTGCCCAGGGCTTTCCTATGCCAGCGTCATGCCAACCAGGGGCTTGCCTTGCCCAGCAGCTCAACCTCTGGGGCAGCCTGCTGAGCTGTGCAAAGGTTATTCCACAATAAATGCAGTCAATCCCCAAACAAATCCATCTGTTTGGCCACTGAGGTCAGGCAGGCTCAGAAATGTTAAGGTCAGCCCGTGTTAGTCCAGTTTGATAAACACATGGTGACTTTACTGAAGTTTTCATGTTTCTTTTAAAAAATAAAAACAGAGGAGATGTTAGAGGATTCAGACATTTTCAGGCTAGCAAATGAAAGACAAATTTGCAAATGCCAGCTGCTGTGATAACAGTGGAATTTGTCTAGAGACCTTGAGCTGGTGCAGAAGCAAGAAATGAAACCTGCAGAAACTCCGTGGAGTTAATAGAACTCTTTTATAAAGTTAAAATAAGTTGCATTAAGACTGTTTAGGTCTAGCAATTTTTAGGAAATATGTATTACTTCCTAATTAGCTATAGCTGTGTGATGTTAGATAATTTGCATGGTGTGTTTAAGTTTGAAGATTGTGTGTAACTGTGTGAAAAAGTAACTCTGAATAGAGTCCCTCCTGAAACTTAAATATGCTTGTGCAAGAATAGTTTAAATATTGTTAATGCAAACATAGTTGCATCTTTGCCCCTTTTCCCTGTTTTTGCTTGTCTGCTCCTCTTCCCTTCTCTCCACAACTACCGTAACTCATGACAAAAACGATTGAGAATTAAAGCACCAACAAAAAGTAAAACCTCATAAAATAAGCTACAGTCAAGTGATTTATTTAACAATAGGGATTGAAGCCCCAGTGCCATGGCTTTTACTAAAGAGTGATGACTTCATCAGTGTCTTGGTTTTGCCAGTATTTGAGCCATCCACAAAAAGGTTGTGCTTCTCACAGGCAGTGTCTGAAGTAACCCCTTCCTTTTTTTTATTTTGCCTCTGCAGGTTTATGAGATATTGAAAAGAACGACATGTACCAAAGCAAAGTATAGCATGGGTAAGGAACTTTATTTAGCTTTAAGATCAATATCATTTTCAGCTATTGAAAGCAATTGTAAATGGCTGTGGAGTTCAGATTCTTCCCCTGCTCTCTAATGTGATGTATGTGGATATAATTATTTTATTTGGAAATTTAATTTAATTAATGTAGCTGCTTGATGTTTTTTCAAATATAAATGTACATATTTGACTCTGAATGAAATGGTAAGTCAGCATGTAGCCACTGCATGTGTTACTTGGGTCTTTTGCAGCAGGGCTGGATGGTGAGATAAACCAGTGGATAAGCTGTGCTCTGCCTTGGCTCTGTTTTGCAGTCACTGAAATGGAGGAGGTGTTACCATGGATTTCAATAACTGCAGTGAAAGTCTCTGGCTTGGCCCATTCCTGTTCAGTGGGAGCCTCACATTTTACAAGGGGTGGTTGTTTTTCAGTGCCTTGAGTGAAATGACAACTGCCCAAAAACGCTGCCCTAAATGGAACTGAGATTAACCCAGCCAAGGACTAAGCCTTGCCCTCAAAACAGTTGTGCAAGTCAATGGCTGTGAAGTTCCTACTGCCATAACAAAGAATTTTAGGATTTCAACTTTATGGTTTGTGCTGTAAGAATTAAATTTATAGTACAGGTGACCACAAATTGCAAATCAGGTGACCTTAAAGATTTGTTGGCAACTTATCCTGTCCAGCTGTTACATGCTTTATTTTATACATACCATGATATGTGGGTCTGTACTTGACCATGGGACCAAAGTTAACAAAGGGTTAATGGTAAATCAAAATAAATAAGGCAGAAGGGTGAATTCCCAAACAAAGTTGTATGAGCAAAGTGCATGAACACAGGAGAAAATGTTTGATAACTGTTGAAATATGTTACAGTGTTTATTTGCTTACAAGCAGTAAAATAAAACAATGGGAACTTGAATTACAGGTAGTTCTGTTCAATATTGACCCATCAGCCGCTTAGAACGACATCAAATAATAGAAGATTAACTATGCCAGAAATCATTCCCATGCTTTGACTTTTGTGTTGAAGTAATAACATACAATGTCCAATTGTTGACTCCTTCTATACACTAAATTTTGGTGTTCAGCCAGTATTAACAGAAGTGCTGTTCTCTGTAGCCTGGGAAATCTAAATTGATCTCTGACTTTCAGGACCCTTCTCAAGTCTGGTGCTGGATCATTTTCATTGGAAATTACACTGTTGCACTCTTGAAAGGGGAAGGTCACTCAGTTCAGTTTGAATTCTTGCCTTGGAGTTGGTTTCTCACTTGATTTTTTTTTCTTTCTTTTTTTTTTTTTTCCTGGCCCAGAAATGGGAAACACATTAGAGATTAGTTGAACAGAGCAGAGGCTAAAGGATGATAGAGTGTTGGGATTCCTGGATCACTCTTCTCCCTAAGACTGGCAAGGCCACACAATATCTCTAATAAAAATGCCATTAGGCCAGCCCAGCCCAGCCATGGGCGCTGAGCTCAACTCAGTCAGATCCTTTGTGTTCCAGGGCTGGAATGTTGGGTTACAACCCAGCAAACAGACCTGAGCAAACACAGATAATGCTGCACCATTGCTGCCCAGCAGGAAAAACACAACTGCCCAGGGAACACTGCAGCCTTTGTTATTTATTTGGAAAATTTGTGAATAAATTGTGAAAAATCTGTGGTCCTCATTGTGAAATGCAGATGTGTAGAAGGGGATTTTGTAGCTCTTCGTTCAGTCTCACAGCCCTAGAAAAATAATTTATCTGCTCACTAGTTGTTTCTGCCAGAACATTTGCAGACAATTCATAGACCTGTATAATCTTAAATAGGACTTTGAAAATTAATGATACTGCAAGATACTGAGCACTCCTGGAGCTGTTCCTCCATCAGGTGATTAGTATCTTGAAAATGTTAATGAACTTGAAAAATTCCCATTTGAAGAGCAATCAAAAATGACTGTATGAACCTGCAGTGAGCTGGTTCCTGGTTCACAGTGGCTGTTCCTTCAAATCCAGTCCCACACTCTTTTCTTAGCAATGAGCTGTGACACTGAGCACACTGTAGCACGTAATTTTTCTTTCTTTCTTTTTTTTTTTAAGCCCTTTTAAATTCTCTCCAGTGCCAGTGGCTGGATTTATTTTTTTTTTCTACAGTTGGCATTAATCACCATTGCTTTGCACAAGTGCTTGACTTAGCTCTGATTCAGCACCCAGGGTTGGTTCTCTGGCTCCCCAAATGGATGAGACACCTCCAGAGATGGTTAATTCTCCATAATTGGAAGGAGCTATATTAATGCCAGCAGGAATTAGAGAAGAAATGAGCTCCAGCCCTTAAGGTCCATGTTCCCAAGGTTTGGGAATGGTGCTGGGAGCTGCAGTGCTGTCCTCCTCCAAACTCAGAGATGGATTCCTGCCATGCCACCTATGCTCTGGCCCCCAGTGAAGGAGGGTACCACCCCCGGGAGGGCAGGATGCCCCTCTGCCCCCTTTGCCACATACATTTTATAGATGAAGCATGACTTGCTCTCAGCCTCATGCATGTCACTAATGAACGGATGTGTAAACAGGGAAAGGAGAGGGAAGAAAGAAGGAAACTGCCCTTTTAAATAAAAGACGAAAATGTGGTAAATATGGTAAGTATTCCGCCAAGGTCTTCGCAAAGGCTTTCCCTACAATTTCTCTGATCAATCTGAATTCAAAACTTCTCTGTGGGTGGTGTGTGTGGATGTGTGTTCCCATGTGCCATCAATTCCAGCCATATTCTCCTTGTGATTGAGCCTTCTGCTATGCTTTCAAATCTTCAGGCTTGCCCTTAAATCAAACTGACTTTTCAGAAAATGTAATTTGTTTTAATGACTGATTTCAAGTCATCGGCTTCTATTTCTTGATTCTCAAATATATACGACTTGCTCTTTCTTCTGCAGTTTTCCATTTCATAAAATGAGTTGTGTATAATAACCCATATGATTAAAAATGAAACTACATGGAAAGGAATGAGATGGCAGAAAAATCATTATCTGATCAAATGACTGTTATTTTGAGGGAAATCTCCAGGAAGGATGATAAAGTGAGACTGTCTAACCTTGGCATTATAAATAACTAGTATGTCTTTATTTTTGAAGGGATCACCAGTCTGCTTGCCAATGGAGTTTACAGTGCTGCATATCCTCTGCATGATGTAAGTGATCTTGGAAAATGTATTACATGTCCCCAAGAAATCCTTCATGTGTTGCGTATTAATGCATCACTTGTGTCTGGGATCCTGACTTCCTGCTCACTTGGATCACATCTGCAGCAATTTCTGCAGGTTGTTTCCATCTCTCTGCTCACTTTTAATGCATTTCCCACCTCTGTGCTACATTTGGTGATCATAAGTGATGTTGGCACATGACTTGTTTCAGTGATTGAGCAAATTAAATGCTTCTGTAATTTTCTGACCTTCTCCTCCCGAGATCCCTGGCATCACTGCTGGGAAATATATTTATTCCTGGGCACCACGGGCTGGTTCCCTCACCCATATCTCCCTGTGTCTCCCTTGGCAGTACTGAGATGTCACATCTGTGTGATCAG
The DNA here is from genome assembly GCA_026770055.1 of Myrmophylax atrothorax. Taxonomy (NCBI): domain Eukaryota; kingdom Metazoa; phylum Chordata; class Aves; order Passeriformes; family Thamnophilidae; genus Myrmophylax; species Myrmophylax atrothorax. Next base: position 6,947,511 of record JAOXXN010000065.1, on the reverse strand, counting down.
TTGGCACTGGAGAAAAAACCATAAGGATTTTTGGAGTAACATATTTCATGGCCCAGGGTGTGAGTGCAGACCTTCTTACTGATGAAACCTGCTTTGGGGCAGTTCAGTGAGATGTCAGGAGTGTGTTCAAATCTGGTGCTCATGGAGAGGATTATTGAGAGCTGAGGAATACTTGTGGCACTCATACCTGGGTTGGAGGATCCCCATCCTGCCAGAGGTGCACACAGCTGGATGAAAAAAGCTTCCCAGGTGCCAAGCTGTGGAGCCTGGTGCCAGTTTTCTGGCCTGGGATGTTAGGATGAAGTGTGTCTTCCTGGTTTGCTGCTCCCCACACTCACACTGGTTTTACATGGGACTGTTGAGAGGTTTATCTTGGAGTAACTAAGACCAGAACAGCCTCTTTTATCTGCCTGATGCTTATCATAAATGTCTGAACTCTCAAACTACAACAATAATGTGTAGAAATCGAGAAAGGCTAAATAAAACTTCTCTGCATGTTCTTGTCTCATGTCTTTAGACAGCTACTGATAGTCCTGCATGTAAGTTATTTATTGTCTTAGTTTAATCCTTTATCATATTTAAAAATAGCTCCAAATTAAAACCTCAAATCTAATCAGCCCTGAGTGTTTGGAGTCTGGATAGGGATCAGCTCTCTCTCAGTTGGTTTCTTCTCTTTCAAGTGGACTGAGCTGAACCCCAAATACCATGGCAATACCACATCCTTTCCCCTGACATTTTTAGGCCACCTTTATCACTTATTCATTCCTTTCCCCCCAATGACAGACACTATTACTCTTTCTTAATGTGCCTGATGGCAGGAGATGAAGTGTGCCATGACAAATGGCCTCCTAAAATACAGCATTATTTTACAGATTGCTTTTTCTGGTTTTGATGCATTAAGTGAGTGGGATACAGGAGAATGGAAGATGCAGAGCAGTTCTGGGCACAACTCACTGAATGATGCAGATTTTCTCTTTTTTTAAAGGGTGACTATGAAGGTGAAAACGTGGAACCCAATGACAGGAAAGTAAGTTGATCCAAAGGGGGTTTAACATGTTCACAAGACTGACCTGCTGGAATCTGGATTTTTGCCAAGATTTCCCAGCAAACACTGCAAAAAGGCACGAAATGCCAAGCAGTGGAAGCACAAAAGGATTTTTCCAGAATTTAAATTTGCCCAAACATATAATGCAGTATAATATGAATGTGTGTGAATAAGGAATATGTATAAAGTACCCAGCCTGGTAACAACCCATTTCATGCCACATTGGTAAGAATATGGACAGCATTTAAGTGTGACCCACCCTGAAGTTCAGATGGTGTCCTTACAGACCAGCTCTGGTGAGAACATGCTCTGTCACATTCTGGTGTCTGTATCAGCCTTAAGTCTCAGCACTGCAACTCAACTAATTTGCTGCCAATGTGCTGTGTGAGGATCAGAATTGTTGTGGGGGGAAGCAGTTCAAAACATAAGCATGGAAATGACTGGGAAAGATGAATATTGGTTGTTTCTCAGGAATAAGAGGTCCTCAGCAAAGCTTTAATGTGTGCTCTTCAGGCAGAAGCTGCCCCATGGATGTACACTGAGCCATTGTATCACTTTTTGCTTAAATCCATGGTTTGAGTTGTGTTTCTGTTGTCTGTGTAGTGAAAGATATTTGTTCATGGTGGTAAAACAAGTACAAATTACTCTAAAGAAGTATTTCTGATGAGAAAAAAACCCAAATTTTTCATCCTTTGTGGAAATGGTGATTTCTTAAATTCCAAGTGCAATTACTACACCCTCCCCATCCCACTTCCCTCAAGAAGACCAACTTTTGTCTGGGTGTCAGACCAAAATTGAAGTAGAGAGGTTACAATAAGTTCTCTCAGGAGGAGCAATTAAACTGGGGGGTCACGTGTGGCCTTTTGGACCTGTAACTTTGCCTTTCCAGTTTGTTTCATGGTTTTCTCTCCAAATAAATGCTCTGGACATTCAGGTTGGAGGAAACACCAAGCTAAGACCTTGGAGCTAGACCCAAAATTAACGGTCTGCTGGGCCTTAAGGTGCAAAGGGCTCATCAAAAGAGTGATGTTATTGCCCTCCCTGTATTAATTGGTGTTAAAAATACCACAAACCTGTCATGTCACTGCTAAGCAGCACAACACCCACCCAAAAATAGGATGAAAGTCCATATTTTCTGAAAGTGCCTTGATTATCTCCTTCATTGCTAACATCTCAAACCTCACAATTTCCCTCATTTCACAAGTTCATTCTGTGTTTGGGAATGTTTACCTTGGCTTTAGACTTTCAGTTCCCTCAAATAATCTTTTGGTGTCTTTTGGCACGTCTCTTCTGGTTTCTTGAAGCTTTCTTTAATCTAATCCATTGCTAGGCTAGGCCTGTGCCTTTTTTAACAAGAAAATTAAAGATTTGAGGCACAAAAATGAAGTAAATATTTAGGTCTGTGCACTGATCTCCCCTAATCATGTCTTTGAAGCTGTGCTTTGAGTATCAGGCTGATAAATGTCAGGATAAATGAGATAATGCATTTGTGCTTGAGACACAAATTTGGTTTCGAGTTGCACAAAACTAAAACATGGCACTGATGCAAAATCTCTTTAGCTTAGTGTTTTCCTGATATGCCTGAGCAGCTTAGATCACAGAAAAGGAATCTAATTTCCAGCACAAGCTTAGCTGTAAAAAAAACCAACAACCCAACAAAAAACAAAAAACCAAAAACCTAAAGCAAAATAAAATATACAATAAAATAAAATGTACAAGAATGTTGCTTGCTGTTCAATAAAGGTCTGGTGTTAGGATTCAGTTTCTCCCTTTATTGTTGTAAGGAAATTATTAAAGATGAATGATTTTGTGTTGCAGAGGGGAAAATCCACAGTCCACTTACATTTCTTTAAAAGTTAAGAAGTTGCTTTTTTTTTTTTTAACCATGATAGAGGGTTGTGTAACCTACCTCTGACATTTTCTTTTTGTTTTATTACTCCACAATCATTGAAAAATAAATACCTTGCCAATAATCAGTTTGTGCTCTTACATTTGAGGAAAACCAAAAGCAATTGAGTTGTTGAATTTATAAAAACAGAAGTGACCTTCAAAGGATCTCCTCAAAATATCAATCCCTGGTCCAGGAGAATCCTGCTACCAAGTTCATGGCACTGGGATGAAACAGGGAGAGAAGCAGCAAGGGGAGATCTGACCTCAGAAGCAGAATTAAAGCTGTTCTTCCCCCACAGAGGAGGTGGTGGATGGGTGGCCAGAGAGCCTGGTTCATCTTATTCAATATTTCTTTGATTTCTTGTTCACTGTGTTAGCTGAACTGAATTAATAACAAAAAAAATCAGGTCTGAGAAGCACCATTTATATGTTTTACAAAATAAAGGATAAGCTGAAGGTCTCAGAGGAACCTATTTTTGTTAGGGATTCAATTTTTTAACATCAGTAATGGGGATTATTGTTTTCCTTGGGATGTATCCTTAGCAAAAGGAAGAGTGGAAATCATTGGGTTCTTGTGGTTTAAAGCTGAAAAAAAATCCTAAATGCAGCCTTTGAGGCACCTCTCCCCAGCACCTCTTGATGGATGCAGAATTACCCAGTTTGTGTAGTAAAAACAACCCAGTTTACTCTGAATTCTTTTTCTGTCTTCTAACTCCAAGCATATTCATCTTTCTCATCCATTCTGCTATAGAATAAAAACCAGGACTGCTCTCCCTGGGTTTATCCATCAGTCCAGTGGCTGAAGGGCCTTTTAATGTACCAGAATTCATCACTGTGTTAGAACCTGCCAGATCATCACATTTATTTTCAATCCTTAATGCAGACTGAGTGTATTTTGGCACATGAGGGGTTGAAACCACCCCGTGGGGAGCCCAGCCCCACAGTGTGAGCCCTGCAGTTTGCTGTGGCCCAAGGAGGACACACTGGTGGTCCTTTAGCTCTCCCCTGTCCTTTGTGTTTTCCAGCTCCTGTGCGAGGAGTGGGCGAGCTACGGCGTCTTCTATAAATACCAACCCATCGACCTAGTGAGGTGAGAGTTCAGCCCTTCATGTCCTGTTTCCAGGGGTGTGGGTGTCCCTGTGGGGATGCTGCTCTCAGTGCCACCCCAGGGCATTCCAGAGGATGGGAAATTCGTTGGGAGAAGGCAAGTTTTGTGGGAGTTTAGAGCATTTTGGGTGATTGGTCTCTTCTCTCAGGCAACCAGCAGTAGAACAAGAGGGCAAGGGCTTAAGCTCTGTCAGGGGAGGTTCAGGTTGGACATCAGAAAGAAATTCTTTCCAGAGAGAGTAATCAGGCATTGGAATGGGCTGCCCAGAGAAGTGGTGGATTCACCATCCCTGGAGGTGTTTAAGGTGAGACTGGACGTGGCACTGAGTGCCATGGTCTGGTAATCAAAGTGGGGTTGGATTAAGGGTTGGACTTGATGATTTCAGAGGTCTTTTCCAACCCAACTGATTCTATGATTCTGGTGCATCCCACCTAGAGCAAAAGCTTTTAATTTTGCATTAATTTTGTTTGCTCCTGATGAGACTTCCTGAAGAAAATGAGGTGCTTTTTTTAAGAAGATTCACTCACAGAAGATCCCAAAGACACCAATTTGCACAGCAGAAACGTGGGGGGGAAATGACTAGTTGGAGTGACTTGTTTTCCTGTTGCCTGTATCTCTGGATGAACTCCAAGCATCATGAGAAAGAGCCTTCTCTGAGAAGAAAAAAATTCCCACAGGTCATCAGATCTAAGTTTTCTCCATGCTTAATCCATCTGTGATTCATAATTTTAGCCACATTTTATTTTAAGCAATAGGAAACATTTCTCTCTCTGTCTCTCTGATTTCTTTATTTTTAACAATGTATTTCAGAAAATACTTTGGAGAGAAGATTGGGCTCTATTTTGCCTGGCTGGGAGTTTATACACAAATGCTCATTCCAGCTTCAGTTGTGGGGATTATCGTTTTCCTCTATGGCTGTGCAACTGTGGATGAGAATATACCCAGGTAAAATAAATAAATAAATAAATATACCCAGGTAAAATAAGTAGACCAATAGATTACAATAGATCAGTGTTAATATTACTTGTGGAGTTTGCATTGATGCACTAAAAATAATTCTTGGCCAGTTGCTCAGGTGGTTGGTTGGGGTTTTTTTCCCTAACTCAGCTCATTATGTTGAAACAAACCAACAAAATACTGCTAATAATAAGATGTGATGCTTCCCAGCACAAAGTGCTCAGGGAGGACATGGTGTGATTTAGAGATGCATCAAGAATCTGTCAAATAAGCAACTGGGATCAGATTAACAAAATCTTGATGTCCTCCTATTTTTAATCCTTTACTGAGTTTTGCATTATAATATTTTGCATTATACTATTTTTAAAGCCCTCTGATTTTGTATTATTTGCCCTGCATGCATCATCAGCTGGAGATCCAAATTACATGGTTTGTACAACAACCATGAGCCTTGAATAACAAAGCAGATAATGGATACAGAAAAATAGATTATTTTGTTTTATTCATTAAAATTGCTTTGTACTGCTTCCAACAGTTAAAGAAAGTCAAAGGGAGGGTCACTGTTGCTATTACACAGATGGAGCAAAGAGAAGATAAATTGGTTGAACTCCAGTCTCTTGATACTCAGCACTTCCCTTGTACCTCCTGTGTCACTGTAGTCAGTATTTCAAAACAAGGATATTTTATTTTATTTTTGGTTTATTCTATAAGATCCTATAGTTGAAGGCATAGAGAATGCTCTCTTATTCCCTGGAGGGAGGGGGAGAGCAGCCATGGGGATTTCAGACCCTACAAAGGTGCAGGTTATGGACAGAACTGCTCTCAACATGAGCCAACAGTGTGCCCAGGTGGCCAAGAAGGCCAATGGGATCCTGGCCTGGAT
>JAOXXN010000065.1:6928765-6941528 GCA_026770055.1 Myrmophylax atrothorax | reverse complement strand
CTGGAGTTGGCCCAAGGGTTGGACTTGATGATCTCGGAGGTCTTTTCCAACCCAATCCATTCTATGATTCTGTGAATCCTTGGAACTGCCCTGAAGGTTGGATCCCATGGTCCTCCAGACCAGGAACAGCTGCTGTCCAGTGGAGAAAAGATCACCAGAGCATGAAGATGGAGCCACACTGAGTGTGCTTTGCCCATATCCCGTTGCTTTCTTGCAGCATGGAAATGTGTGACCAGAGGAACAACATCACCATGTGTCCCCTGTGTGACAGGACGTGCAGTTACTGGAAGATGAGCTCTGCCTGTGCCACTGCTCGTGCAAGTCATCTGTTTGATAACCCTGCAACTGTCTTCTTCTCAGTCTTCATGGCTCTCTGGGGTGAGAACATCTATGCCTTCACGTTAAGCTTTTAATTATTTAAGATACAACAGGAAGAAACAGAAGAGATAAAGCGGTATATTTATACTCAGGCAGTTAATGATATAAAGAGCTTCTCCTTTTTTTTCCTTCTTTCTTTTTTTTTCCTTTCCCATGAAACTGTCACACCCAAATTTATAATCTGGACTGGAGGCTAAAATTCAAAAAGTTGCTCAAGCTGAATATCAAATGAAATTGTTAAGCATCTGTCATAAAACTGCTGCGTGGTATGTCAAAATTTCATTAAGGGGATTGCACAGCTTGCCAAAAAACAACCAAAAAAACTCTCTTTGCAGAGCCAGCTTCCACTTTAGAACATTACAGAAGAAATGTATTAATGTACTCCGGGGTTGAGGGGAGGGCTCTTGGGGGAAGTGTAATGGCCTTTAGCATCTTCAGGACAAACCCACATTGATTCCTGAGTGTGCTCTGAGCTGCAATTAAGTTTATCAGCAGGCAGACATCGTGCAAGCAGACTGTGAAGTGGCAGCAGTGGCTTTGGAGGTATTTTGCCTAGTGCTGGCTGCCCTCGTGCTTGGAGCACATCATTTAACCTCTCCAGGCATGTCTGTAGAACCTGGGGAAAAACATTAACCCTCTCATGAAATCTTTGTGGGAATTCAGGGGTGGTTGTGGAGGGCTTTTCTCTTCCAAGCTGGAGGATGGATGGGGACTACTAGGGTACAGATTCCACTGTTACCTTTGAGGCCTCTATCTGGGAAACTTTGGGCTCCTTGGCTTGAAAACCTGTATGTTCTCCAACACTAGGGCAGAGGAGTTTTGGTGGCCACATCCACCCAAGAGCAGCACAAGATGATGTTTGTCTTCCTGCACACCTTGTGAATTAACATAACCTGTTTGGGATTATATTTCATCCTAATAATATACCCTGAGCTTTTATTTCTTCTGAGAACTGTTTTTACATGACCATTCATCTAAACTGATTTAAATCCAATTCTGCATAATTCAATTTAAAGCCACATCTTTTGGACCAAGATCTCTGTGTGAGATGATGATGTTTTAGATGCGATGCTAAGAGCTCATTATCAAGTACCACAAGGAAAAGGACAAGGACAGAGGGATTTGGGGAACAGAAGGACAAGGGCAGAGGGATTTGGGGAACAGAAGGACTAGGACAGAGGGATTTGGGAACAGTGGGGTGCAGGCTTGGAGGGAAAGCTGGAAAGTGGTGGAGGGATGCTGAGCTCAACCAGCTTCACAGCAGAGAGGAGGGACTGCTGTCTTACAGACCATCACCTTGCCATGTAGCACACAGGGAGAAATGTGAGACACCTCAAAGCAAGATGCAGCGTCAGATTTCAAATAGGCCAATTCTCTCAAATATCAACTTCTATCTCCCTTATTTACCATTATTTTGAACCTCACATGGATCTGGGCATGCAGTACTCTGTTGTCCAAATGGGGACAGTCTGCCTCCCTTTCCATAGCAAATCTCTTCATCCATTTTTTTACAGTCCTGGGCAAATTAAGGCAGATTGGCAGAAAGCAATTTCTGGCCTCTACAAAATCTGAGAGCGTTTTGAGGTGGAATATGGAACTCCTCAAGGTCTTTGGAGTCAACGTAAAATTTCATCGTGGCACAATACCTTATAAAACAAATGTTTCAGGGACATCTTTTTCCATTAGGAAAATAAGAACTTTTTCTACATAGTTTTGAACTTGTGTCATTAAATTCATGTACAGTCGAAGAGTTGAGGCAGAGGAGACCCAAGACCTGCTCAGGTGACTCAGGGCATCCTTAGCACACCAGGAAAATAGCCTCAAGTCCAGGAGCATCACTGTGAGCAAACCTTGGGCCAGGCTTTATTTAAGTTGTGGTGGTATTGTAACACCCTGGAGAATTCCACTCCCACAAACCAGCTATAGAACCTAAATGAGCCCTGGTCAGAAGTTCAGCATTAAACATGGACTGTAGCCCAGTGCTGTTTGGTATTAAATGGCATTAAAAATGTCAGAGCATGCAGATAAGATGGTCTGGACAGCAGCCTTTGGGAATGTTTAAGCTCTGCTCACACTTAGGAGCCCAGATGAAGGATGAAAATGCAGGTGCTCTTGGCAGAGCAGTGGTGCATCACTCCCTGGCACCAACCTGAGGGCTCCTGGAATGAGCTGGCTGTGTTTCAGGCAGCCTTTTCATCTTGCCTGGTTGTAAGTCACTGCCATGGAAGGGTTTCTAGTAGCATGTTGTTCCTTTTCCCTATTTCTGGCTCTGCATGGAAGCCACAGCGTGAGAACTGCTGGGAGAGGGGAGGCAATTCCAGGGCCATGACACAGACCCTCTTAGGACACAGCCATGGCCATCCTGGTTCACAGGAAGCCTGTGGCTTGTGAAGGGGCTCAGTTGTGACTTTTCCATGTGAGAGTTTCTCTTGGAAGGCGAATGAATGTCATGGCCTCAGCCTGTCTCCAGCCATAAGGGTGTCCTTTCCTCTGTGTTCAACTTTCTTACTCTCTCCCTGCCTCTGTTTTTCTCTAGATTTGAGTGTTTCTGAGCACATCTGTTAATACTCACTGCAGGGAACTCCCCTGGGAACACCATTTCTTGGTAGACTTGCCTCTTTCATAATCATTTATTTATTATACAACACTGGTGTATTCCCAGCATCTAAATATGTCCTCTGAGAACTCGCTGTGTCTCAGGGGCAGATAGACTGATATAGACTGGGACCATTCATTGGGACTCAGGAATTGCTTTCATGAGCTTTTTTTTTCTCTAATTCCTCTCCATCAAAAAGAAAATGGCAGTGGTTTTAATGATAAGAACCCTTCAAGTCTTCCTTTTTCACTGCAGCTTTCACACTGGCATGAGTATTTGGGTTTGGGTGTAAGAATTAAACATACCATTACAACCACTAGATGGATGTAATTATAAAAATGATATAAAAATGCTTTATCGTGGTATCTTTGAGAGAATAACTCTGCCATCAGCTCAAAGTTAAATCACTTGTATTTTATGCAGATAACACACAGGTTTGTTTGCAGTTAGGGATGGAATTGTATGCAGATGAAGACCAATAATATCATGGGTCACATACCAATATTTAAAGAGGTTCCTGTGCCTGATTTTCTTAGACCCCTTACCCTTAAAAATTGCAGACATCTTTCTGCATGAAGCTGTGGATGTAACAAATGTAACAAATGCCCTTTTTTTAGCTTACCTAGATAAAACATTTGGCTTTTGGCACAGCAGTACTTCCCAGGCAGACATGCCTGTTGACTAAAAGAAAACAAAAATGAAGTTACGTGCTATTATATGTTAAACTGTTGTTTCAGCTGCCACCTTTATGGAGCACTGGAAGAGAAAACAGATGCGTCTCAACTACAGGTGGGACCTGACTGGGTTTGAAGAGGAGGAGGTTTGTCCCTTCAGTTCTGGCTCTTTGACTTCCACTGTGGTGTTACCAATTAGCTCCTCTCCCTGACCCGACTTTGCCTCATGGGGAACTGCTTTGGGGGTTGTTCCATCATTTAGGAGAAAGGAAAATCTCTATACATTAACTGTTTGAGGGTTTTGTAGCAAGGATATGACTAGTATGTCTTGTTGCTTTGGGGATGGTTCCATCATTTAGGAGAAAGGAAAATCTCTATACATGAACTATTTGAGGGGTTTGTAGCAAGGGTATGACTAGTATGTCTTGTTGCCATAGAAATGTAATTGTATAGCCACAAAATCTAATTTTTTTTTTAAATGTGTAGTCGAGTCACACCTAGTGTAGGCATGGAACATACAGCTCAGACCTTCCTGCTGGGCTGGTGCCAGGGTGCCAATGGCCAAGGGCCTCATTCATCACACACTGCTGTAAACCAATGTACTGAAGCTGATAAAGTTACAGCACTGTAAAAGAAAGCACTGAGAAATTCCCATTAACTTTAACAATGCAGGATCAAGCCCTGACTTGGAAAATACCTAAGGAAGCATTGCCAGACATGAGGGCTTGGGGCACTGGGAGGGACACAGTGTGGAGCTGCTGGGGGTTTTTCATTGGCTAAAAAAATGTAATATCCCTAGCCAGGGTAACACTAAATATGCTGAAGAGCATAAAGGGGAAAAGGACTGAATTTGGATAAAAAAATTTACCAAAAAATCAAGGAGACACCATCCTGGAGCAGAACAGAGTCCCAGCCCACCAGCCTTGCCTTGCTGTTGTTATTAAAAGAACCATGACCTCCCTTGTCATATCTCTAGATGTTCTAAATAGATACACAACAAATTCTCCTCACGTGAAACAAAACCCTCCCCAGCCCTGGCTTTAACACTGATATTGTTCCCCTCGCCCCCAAAGTCTTTCTGTGAGAATTATCTCCCTTTAATATGTTTATCTCCTCCCTAATATATTTAGGGGCCCTGTGCCAGCAGCTTCTGTGTATTTTGCTGTGCTGGTTCATACCTGTTTACTGGGATTTAATAGAGGGATTTATTTCCTGAACACTTGTATTTTTGGTAACTTGTTGTCATCATACATGAAAGTGGAGAGGATTAAGTGTATCATTCTGATATCTATCCCCTTGGTGTCTGAGTTCAGAGCTCTCCACAGCAGCTGTTAATGCAGTGGATTTTATTCTGTGCTTTGGATAGTCAGTGCTAGAGAATATAATCATGTGTTTAGCACCGAATTTAAGCTGCTCCTACCTCTGATCTGGGGGAAACTTAAGTTCAAATTATGTTGAAGAATCAGGGGTTTAAGTGAAATACTAAAACCCAAAGGTTGGACTTGATGATCTCAGAGGTCTTTTCCAACCTGGTTAATTCTATGATTCTATGATCTTCTGGTCTGTAGGTGTTCATACAATACTTACAGTGATGTTAAGAAATGTAGAACCTGAGTAGACTCATTTTGGCCATCCACTGTACCTATGTTTTATGTAGTTTTAAAAATATAAGTCCAGTATGATCTGCAACAGTTCAGTAATCAAGTTTTTGTTTATTTGTGTTTTTTTCTTGTTTTTCGTGGGGTTTTTCTGGTTTCCTGAAGGAGGCAGTCAAGGTTTGGAAAACATTTTTTTTTAATTGCTCCTACCTTTTTTATTCCATGTCTACTGATGAATGCCATCTTTTGATCTCCATTTCTCCTTTTTTGAGCATCAGATTTTCTTTAGATCTCCCACTGGTTGCTTTGCCTTTACACCCTCCCCCTCTCCACTTGTTCAGACTTTTTTCAGCTCCGTTCCTTTTCTCATCCAATGCATAATTTTGAATTCTGCCTCTTTTATGAATGCATAATTATTGTGAATTCTCAATCCACAAATCTTTCTGAATCTTTTGGCTGTCTTTTACTTCAAAGTGTTTCCTACACCTTCTCCTTCAATGCACATGGAGAATCTGTGGGTGCTGTCCAAGACAGAATTAGGGGAACACCCCCCTAGCTTGACAATTTTCTGGGATCCCAAAGCCAAATATTTTGCAAACTTACAGCAGAAAATTGTTTCCCTCGTGAGCTGAGGGTCACTGAAATTAATGATATTTATTTTTTATCAAAAATGTAGGTAATTAAATCCAAGCATCATGTCACTTGGTATGAGCTTTGCTGTCTGCAGGTTGTGCTGTATGTCTTGTATTAAATTTAATCTATGTAACATTGCACATGGGTGTCCAGATCATTCTGCTGTAGAACTGTGGATGATATGGAATTTAATATTTCTTTATTTACAGTCAACTGCTCAGTTGACATGAATGACATATCAAGCAAATTAGTATTCAATTAGAAAACTCAGAAATTAATTATCAGGAAATCAACCTGCAAACAGTCCATCTGCAGCTGATATAGGAAATTAGTCATTTGCTTGTTATTAAATGTGACTTGTTTCACAGGATCATCCAAGAGCAGAATATGAAGCCAAAGTTTTAGAAAAATCCCTGAGAAAAGAACACAAACATAAAGAGGTATGGTAAAAATATTCATTTGTTTCAATCATAAAAGACTTAAAAAGAAGGTCCTTAGAGCCACTGACCCAAGACTAAGAAAGAGGTGAAAAATAGAACTGCTGCTAAATTTTGTTTAAATTCCAGGTGTCTTCAGTCCTAGAATACGTGGTGTGTGCCAGGGCACAAGACCTGATTAAGTCTAGAAATACCTTTAATAATTAGAGTCAGGAGTGTGGCTTAGGGAATTTAACTGAGCCCCATCAAGAAGGTGCTTCTGTTACATTAATTAACCAGGTTTGAGACAACCCCAACAAACCATCTTATTCTGGGCAGCAAAAGTGCCCCAAGCCTCTCAGAGAGTTTCTTTGCAAGTAAAAGCATGAATCAACAGAACTAACAGCCCTTTCCATGCCGAATTCCAGCTTGGATAATCACTTTCTGCCTTTTAAAAACACAACTTCTATTTTCTTCTGCTGAACACAGAAGTGCTCACTTATGCTTTTAACTTGCTCTTCCACTGCTGGGAGGAAGGTGCTGCCACTCATGCTGGGCATGGTCAGTGCCCATGAGCAGCTTCCCTGCCCTGTCACTGGAGGCTGTAATTCTTTCCCTGTTATCAGCAGACTGATTGGAAAAAGCTCCTTTTCTCCTCCACATGCTGCTTTCCACCCTACCAGGAGCTACTCCTCCTTAACTGCAAGAATTGAGCCATTTGTATGCTGTGGTTTTAAGCAGGGAAGATAAAACTCCAGCAAACCCCAGACCTGTTGGCAAAATTTCTTGTTTGTATCTGTTGCCAGTGGAGCCATTCCCTAAACTGGGGGTTTATGACAAACCTATGAAAATCCCAACTGGGACAACAACATTTACATAACGTGCTCTTTAGGGGCAGCATATATAGATTGGAGTGGTGTTAAACTGAATTTATACTTGGGTACCATTGGGCACCTTCTAAAAGAGGCTGCACTGCTGCTCACAATAATCTATAGGATGCTATAAGTGGTTCAGTGACTTACGCAACACCTTCATTGCAGCAAATCAAATCCCTTGCAGAAGGGAAAGAATTTGGGTTGCTGCCCTCTTTTAGGCTGGGCAAATGATTCGGAATACAGACTTTGCTGTATTCTGCTAAAAACCTGCAACCTGTTGTACTTTGGAGTATATTAAGTTTTCAGGTTTTAAATGTGGAAAGACAAATTGGACCATTAATGAATGGAGGTCCCCTAATATTGGAGAATGAAAGTTGAGCAATTAAGAGGGGGGGGGTTGGTGGTTTCAGGGGGTTTGTTGTTTGGGTTTTTTTAACCAGACTATTTATAAACTTTTTGTCTGTGTTCAATTTGGATGTTACTAATTTGGGAAACGTGAGAAAAGGAGGTTTTTTTCTGAAAGACTTGGTAGTTATCTTTGATTGGGATCTAGTGTGTTAAAGTTCAAATTCAACAGTTGTGAGACAACTTGGAAATCTTATCAAAGAAAAAATATCTAAAGCTACACCAAAATGGCTTAATATTTTTTTCCAAGAGAAGTCCAATCAAAAAAGAAAAAAGAAAAGGAAGGAAGAAAGTTTTGGATGTTCTTTATGCTTCATAAAAAAAGAGCACAATCCCATATTAAAAAGGGAATATTCTTGTGCTCAAGTGCTGTGTCAGCTGAGTCAGGAGAGAGTGTGCAATGAATTGAGCAGTGCTGTGTAATGTGATTTTGCCCGACCCTCTCTTGTTTCCTTTGACTGCCATCAGAAGCACCGATATTTTCCAGAAGAGACAGCCAACAAATGGAGACAAAGAGTTAAGACAGTCATGGCTGGGGTGAAATTGGTTCTTTTTGTTCAAACTTATGAAGAAACTCAAATTATGAGTAATTATGGAAGACACAAATCAATTTGTTTTTTGGCTGTTGAATCTTTGTTTAATATTCACATTCACTTCTGAGTTTCTTCCCCTTCCTCCCTTGTTCCTTCAGCACTTTTTGGGACACTTTTCCATGCCCTGGGAATGGCACTGCATGGCTAATCTTAGATATCCCATCCTAGCCTGACTTTGTTTTGCAGTGGAGCATGGGCCATGTGTTGAGGGAGCTGCTTGCACTTCCCTGAGACAACATGCATGTCATAAAAACAGAATTTGAGCAAAATATTCATTGCAATTGTGTGCATCATCTTCTGTGATGTTCCTTTTGCTGTTTATTTGCTGGTGTTTCAAAACAATTCCAGGCATCAAAGTCTGGGAAGGGCTCTAGGTGAATTTTTCATGGCCAAATTCAGGCAGTGGATGGCTGACTGGACTCAGGGGATTCTATAAATATTTATTCTACACAGAATCTCAGAATGGTTTGGGTGGGAAGGGACCTTTAACGCCATCTAATTCCAACTCTGCTGCCATGGGCATCTTATCTCCTATTGGTGTGATCCATTGAGTACCAAGGGGATAGTTGAAAATCACTCATGTCCAAGGAATTTAAAGTCTTACCCCACACCAAAACAAGATCTTCCCTGTCAACTCTGCATTCACCTTGGAGTTACTCCATACCATATTTAAATCTGTATTTCAAGTGAGCCAGTTATACAAAGCTGCAAACATTAACTTGGGAGAGAGAAAAGAAGGAGAAGAATTTTTCTAGGGAAAGCAAAAGAAAATATTTAAGAGTAAAAGAGACCTTCCTTCATGGTTTCTGACAGCCTATTTGCATGTTCCCTTCCAAATGTATACAGAAAAATCTGGTTTATTTATACTCCCAGTGCAAGCCCTTGACCAGTTTGAACCTGGAGATGGAGTAAACAATTTGCCTGTGTGGAATTGTAGCTGTAAACACTTTGTCTGCATCTCCTGACTGGTTGTGGTTTGCAGCCTTTTTTTCCTCCCTCTCTGTTTCTGTCCCACGTGCAAAAATCACATGCTCCTTCTTTATTAAATGTCCCTTTTTTTTTTCTCTCCCCAAATAAATTTTAGACGGATAAAGAAAAGCTGACATGGAAGGACCGTTTTCCAGCCTATTTAACCAATTTTGTTGGCATCATCTTCATGGTAAGCATCACTTGAAATTTTTGTTACTGAGAAGAGAAGTGATGGAAACATCAGTGAAACTTTGGCAGATGGATGACTTTTTCCCAGGGAAAAAATTCAAGGATTTTATTGTTTTATCATCTAAAAATCATTTGAAGAGCTTGAATTTCTGCTGTCTCTTTCTGGTAAGGAAATAAGAGTCTTAAATTAGGATAGAAGCGCAGGAATACAAATTCCCACCATCATTGATAGGAAAAACCCTAAAAAGTACAAAGAGCCCTCTCAGAAATTGCTCATTTTTATAACCAAACTCTTTGAAAGAAATGATGTTGCCAATTTCAGTCATGATTGCAGGATTTTTAATAGATCAATCAAATTTGGATTTATACCATCCAAGAGAATTGCAAACAGAGCACTTAATTCAAGGAAAAGGTAAAATAATGATGAGAACAGCCTTCTTCCATTTGCTGATAAAGCATCAGCATTTAAAACAAATGTTGACAGAAATAATAATAAATCAAAATTTGGAACAGATTGGCAGGCAGATGAAAAAAAAAAGCTTAAGCCCTTTCCAAAAGTCGAATTCTCCAGACTAACTGAATTCATTTGGGGTTTTGGGGGGATAGGGATTTTGGTTTGGGGTTGTTTTTTTAATGTTTGTGTTTTCAGAGAGTGGAAATGCAGCAAATCTATTGTTTTCAGCTGTAAGACCCACATTTTAAAAATTATTCCGCTATTTAAACAATGAGAAATTGAGTAAGATTTTACTTAGCCAGGAAGTGGGTTGGTTTAATCAGATTTAATTTCAGTCTGTGATTATGACAGCAGAATGAGCCTGAGTAAGGGATTTCAAGGCTTGTGTTAGAGTTAAGCTGAAATCCTTTTATTTGTTTCAGGCATGGCTTTTTTATATCTAATGGAGGAAACACCATGTGTATGTGCTGTTGGTATCAGGGCTGAGAGCAAGCCCACTAATACGTTTAATATCAATATTTATATTAATTAGAAATACATAGTATTTTAGTATTTAGTGTTTAGTTATTAGTAATATATAAAATTTTTAATCCTGCTAAGGAAGGTGCTGTTGGTGTCAGGACGGAAAGCAAGCCCATTAATACTTTTAAATTAGTAGTTATTAATTAGTACTGGATAATATTTTAGTATTTAGTGTTCAGTATTTGGCTAACAGTAATGTGTAACTTTTTTAATAGTAGTAAGCAAGATGCTGTTAGTGTCAGGGTTGAATACTTTAAAATTAGTATTTATATTAATTAGTAATAGGTACTATTTTAGTGATTAGCTCTCAGTGTTTAGCTAACAGTAATGTATAATTTTTTTAATACTGCTAAGCAGGATGCTATTGGTGTCAGGGCTGAAAGAAAGCCCACTAATACTTTTATTTAGTATTTATAATAATTACTAATAAATAATGATTTACTATCTATCATTCAGTATTAAACTATTAGTAACACATACCTTTTTTAATACTATTAAGCAATTAGTTCACATAGAGGTGCCTTTAACAAAAAGCCTTTTGCCTGTGACTGTGGCATCATCATATCATTTTTTTCCATGTGATTTTCAAGTTCCTCATCAAAGAGAATCTTTTCCCACAGCTCTTCAGAGGGTTTGGGGGCCTTCACGCAGGATGGTGTGGCCCAGAGGTCCCATGGTTGAGGTTTTTAGTTGGGTCTCACCCCAGTTGGGGCTGTTCTTCCCTGCAGGTTGGGCTGACCTTCGCCATTGTGTTCGGAGTCATCATCTACAGAATCTCCACGGCCGCCGCCTTGGCCATCAGCTCCACGCCCTCGGGGAGGTCCAGTGTCCGCGTCACCGTCACTGCCACTGCCGTCATCATCAACCTGGTGGTCATCATCATCCTGGACGAGGTCTACGGCTGCATCGCCCGGTGGCTGACGCAGATTGGTGGGTTTAAACCTGCAACCAGGACTTGCTAGGATGGGTCTAAATTAGGAGGACCCAAGATTGACTTCGGTGGGTTTGAACCCATGGTTGGTCCTTGCTAGGATGGGTCTAAGTTAGGAGGACCCAAGATTGACTTTGGTGGGTTTGAACCCATGATTGGTCCTTGCTAGGATGGGTCTAAGTTGGGAGGACCCAAGACTGACTTCAGTGGGTTTGAACCCATGACTGGGACTTGCTAGGATGGGTCTAAATCAGGAGGACCCAAGATTGATTTCAAAGGCATGAGCAAATCCGGGGCATTCGAATGTGTGCCTAAAATTCTAATGAACTGCTTTGAAATACTTGTTTTTAAAGGTTCTCTTTTCAGCAGTGGTGTAGTGCTAATCACTAATCCATCTGTGGGTGATACAGCAACAGTTCCCCTATCACACAATTAC
Source organism: Myrmophylax atrothorax (assembly GCA_026770055.1). Taxonomy (NCBI): domain Eukaryota; kingdom Metazoa; phylum Chordata; class Aves; order Passeriformes; family Thamnophilidae; genus Myrmophylax; species Myrmophylax atrothorax. The sequence goes on along the minus strand of JAOXXN010000065.1, from coordinate 6,929,859 downwards.
TCCTTCTGTTTCCTGCCATTTTTTAATTCACTCAAGATATGTCCAAAAATGCAGAATTAAGTGCTAAAACTAGTTTTTGAATCATTTCCCAAAAGCATCAGCAGAAAAAGGGTTCAGAAATCTCTTCAGGTAAGTTTTGGTCCATCTGCAAATGATTGTCATGAAGGTCAGCCAGATGTGGAATGGAATTGGAATTATTGTTGTAATGTGTCTGGATGGTGGGATCCTCAGCAGATTGACCACTGACCTCAGTGAGGCCATAGTCCTTTTATATAGAGAGATAAATATATAAATATATATATAATACTACACATATAAACCCCTTTGTTTAAATGTTTTCCAAACTCCACATTCATAAGCTCTTGAAATATTCAAGGTAGGATAATTCCCTAATGATTCTTATCCATGTCACATTGGTTCCAGAGGTGCCAAAAACTGACAAGAACTTTGAAGAGAGGCTGATTTTCAAGGCTTTCCTGCTGAAGTTTGTCAATGCCTACACCCCAATTTTCTACGTCGCTTTCTTCAAAGGCAGGTGAGAAACACCAAGGGCTGTTTGGGGTTTCAGCTCGGTGGAGCCCTTCTCAAAGGCATAGAGTATGGCAGAAATTGCTTCAGGATTCAAATATTGGAAGTACAAAACACACCTGACATTGGTAACTCTGAGCATTGTGCCCCAGGTTTGTCGGACGTCCAGGTGACTACGTCTACATTTTCCATTCTTTCCGGATGGAAGAGGTAATTCCATTCCCATCCTGTGTGTGATTCCCTTTGGGTGGGAGCACCCTGTCCCCCTGCCCCAGGGGTGCAGCAGCTGTTCTGACTCACCTCTCCTGTGTCACCCACCCTAGTGTGCTCCAGGGGGTTGCCTGATGGAGTTGTGTATCCAGCTCAGTATTATCATGTTGGGCAAGCAGCTGATTCAGAACAATTTATTTGAGATTGGCATCCCGTAAGTAGCAACTTTTGCTCCCTGTGGTTTTTTAAAGGGGTGTTTTTGCATGCAATCCACTGTGTATCCCCTGCTCCAGATGTGAATGTGGTTCATGGACTGTGCAAAGTATTTGCAGCAGCAGGAGCTGAGGAGGCTCCAG
>JAOXXN010000065.1:6894388-6919219 GCA_026770055.1 Myrmophylax atrothorax | reverse complement strand
TTTAATGTGTTTTTCCTGGTTCTGTTTCTAACAAATTATTGTTGATGAACACATAGATTTTCTGTAAGGCAAAATTCTCTCCTCTCCAAATGGCAGTGATTAGCTGTGATCTTTTGCTAATTGTGTTAAGTAGTGTAATGTGTTCTATTGGTCTGAGATCAGTATTTTTGTCTTTAAAATTAGTTAGGTAAAAAAGACAACATCTGTTTCGCAATCTTGAAAGAAAATAAATCATCTGAGCTGTGTAGTTTACTCTGTCATGCAAAACTGGTATTATTTGTACTAACCAGAGGGCATTAAGATGGAAGATCTTTAATTTTATCAAAGCTTGAAGGTTATGGGAGACTTTCAGCCGTGTCTTGTTTCTGTGAGGTTAATTACTGTAATAGTGAACTTTCGTTTAGACAGCTCCATTTCTTTTTTGACTGTTTGTCAATAATTCCTCCTGGTGCTAAAATTTCTGAATGACATCACTGATTTACTGAGTCTTGTTTTGTAGATACAAAGATTATCGAGAACCACCCTGGTCTGAGAACAAATACGACATTTCAAAGGATTTCTGGGCTGTCCTAGCAGCAAGATTAGCCTTTGTGATCGTTTTCCAGGTAGGTTACACTTGGAAATAAGTTATTAGGCCAAAGAAATACTATTTCTCATGATGGTTTCATGGAAAAGCAGAGCCCATCCTCATCACCCTCTTCATATAACCAACCCAGGCATAGGTGTATCCTCAGGGGAAAAATTCATCCCCAGGGATTCCCTGAACTGGTTTGGCGCAGAAGAATTGAATGGCCTTAGAGAGCAGCACAGCACAAGGCTGATACTAATTAAGTCCCACCAATTCCTCCCATGGGACATCAGCAATTTCACAGAAGCAGCATCAATTTTATACAAAATCATTTTTAGAGCTCGCCAAGAAATGAAATTTCCAACATTTTCCCAGTTGCATCTGAAAAACATGCATGTCATTTGGCCTTAAATTATATTATTCAGTCACAGCAGTGATGCTGGTTATTGTGACACAAGTGTTTTAAGTTTACCTGGTCTGAAACACTTGTTTCAAGAATTTATTTGGGGGTTTTTGATAAAATACGTGTCTTTTTTTTGTGAAAGACCTCCCTTTCCTTGAATCAGGGGTTTTAAATCAGAAACATTGAATTGAAATGTGTTGTACCAGCTGTCACCATTGTGCTCTTGTGTTTGCTTCTGCCTTCCTGATGCAAAACTCATGAGCAATTTATCAATGCCAGGATTTCTTTGGATTCCTGAGTGGCTGTGACAGTATTTGTAGATAAATCACAGAGCTCTGTCCCTGGTGTATTTTTTTTTTACTACTAGCATGAACAAGTAGTTGAGGTGAATTTGGTTCAGTACCAGCCTTGTGACATGCAGTTGATCCCAACTCAAATATTGTCCATTCTTCATCCTTCCTCCCTGAGTACACCAAAACCTTTTCCCCACAGCCACCCTTTCCTTTGACCTTGCTGACATTTTCTCACAACTTCATTTTGCAGAACTTGGTCATGTTTATGAGTGACTTTGTTGACTGGATTATCCCAGACATTCCCAAGGACATTAGTCAGCAGATCCACAAAGAGAAAGTTCTCATGGTGGAGGTCTTCATGAGAGAAGAGCAAGGGAAGCTGCACATGCTGGAGACATGGAAAGACCAGGACAGGAGGAAAGGTGAAAACTGCAACAATCACAGCCCCAGACTCTCCAGGAGCCACAGTGGGAGCTTGTCCTCCTGCCATTCCTATCCTCTGGATGTCTAGAAGAGCAGGGAGCTGAGGATCTTGGGGCATTCCACAGGGGCAGGACTCGAGTCATGGACAACCTGGTGCATGTTGGAGGATGTGCTGCCATTTTGTTCCCATCTCTGTGGGAAATGCCCTTCTTGCAAACATGGAGGACCACATTCTATTTCTGATAAGGATTTTTTTCTTTTCTTTTGCACAAGCAGTTTAATGCAGGGAATTTTTATATTTCATGGTTAAACAACACTCAACATTGGTGTGCATTAATAAATGCAGGTACTTAGTACATCTTGCTAGAGATATTCTCTGAGAATTTGACCTTAGCCTATTCATTAACTAATGAAATAAAGGTAAATTTTAAATAATAATAATAATTTAAAATATTTTTGGAAACCCACCTTTGAAGGTCCATGGGGTAACTCGATGCAAAATCAGCTGCAGAGTGGAGAGAAGTCACGTACAACCTCCCAGGGTGACTGGTTTTAGCTTTAGCTCTGTGTCTGAACCAAGCAGAGCTCCTGCTGAGCTTTGCTGTCCCACCAGTGGCACTTGTGGCAACCTGCTGTGTGCCCAACACCTTCAGGACCACCAGAAGAGGGAAGCTGAGAGTTCTTTGGTGACACTGATGTGGCCAGAGCCACCCTGGTGCCCCCCGGGCACAGCTCCCAGCAGCAACTCCCTCGTGGCCAGGCAGCAGCAGCAGCACAATTTTGGGATGCTTCCAGCAGGTGGATGATAATTTTGGGATGCTCCCAGCAGGTGGATGATAATTTTGGGATCCTCCTTGCAGGTGGATGATCCCAGAGCATTTTGGGAAGGGCCCTGGATTGAGGAGCACAGGCAGAGCTCCAGTGGCTCCCACTGCCCTGCCCAGTCCACTGTGGTGCTGAGGAAATTCCCTTTTTCCCATTGTCTTGGCCAGGTTTGTCCCTGTCACCCTCTGTGCTCTGCAGGAGAAGGGACTCTGCACCCCAGTTTCTCCCAGAGATTTTCTGCTGTTGAGTGACATTTCCCAGAGTAAACCCCAAATGTGTCCCTCTTAGTGTCTTCAGTGGAAGCTTTGCCTGCACTGGGACTACAGGACCAGACCTTCGGTTGGTTGCAGGACTCTTCTTTTGTCTTAAAATACTCTATCTTTTGTACAAGGAGCTTCCTTAAAGTATAAATCTAAAGTCCTTCCTTGCCATGCCTAGTTAAATCCCATCAGTACGGCTCTTTTTAAGCATAATCCATTTTATTTTGCTTTGTCAACCAATATACTGCACTTCCAAATAAACTTGGTGCAAGTAACTTAATTTCTTTCATTGCTTTGTCTTCTCCATGGCACTTGCATTACAAATATAAAAATAAAAAAAGAGAAAGATTTCTTTAAAGTCTAACTACTGTATGGTTTGTTAAAAAACCAAAAGTCAAAAGACTGTTTTCAAGAGAAGTTGGTTATTTCTTTTTTTTCCTTTTCTTTTTTCTTTGCCAAACTAATTTAAAGATTAATGCTAGAACTTAAAAAAAATGCCATATTTAGCTTTTGATATATTTATTTGTTTTAAAGTATGTGACAAACTTGATATTTTTCTGTAGTCTGTCCAAAGAAGGTACCAGAAAAGAAATTATGTGGAAGAAAGAAAATGGTATTAACCAAATATTCTTGAAGCTTATTTAAAATATTGATCCAACCAAAGATTTTTATTAATAAAGGGCTTATATTTTGTTAACTCCTGTTTCTGTTGTATTTTGACTTGCAGGAATGTCACTATTTTTTAAAAAAATTTGTAACTTCTGATAGTGTGTTACTGGAGAGCCAAATCCTGCCTGATTTATTCACACCTAAGTGTTACTCCTGGTGGTGAAAGGACTGTGAGTGGGAATAAATCAAGCAGAATTCTGTCCACACATCTTGCTGAAAACCATTTCTTCCTCTCATTCCTTGGTAGCCCAAAAGGTGCAGAAGAAAACCAAACCTGAACTACCTTTTCTGAAGAGAAATCCTAGGGAACGTCCTTGAAGGGGGATTTAATGTGTAAATACTCACCTGAAAGTATTCCCAGCTTAATACTGACATTCCTGTAAATGGTAGAACTATATCCTCAACACATACTTAGCAGAATTTTTCATTATTTGCTGAAATCATGAAATAGTAACAGTTGCTTATATTTTCTTTTGTACAGTAAATTGTTTGAAATGGAATTTTGTATATAAAAAAATCTGTATTACTACTTAGATATCTATAAAATTCTTTCATGGAATCATTTTTTAAGAAAAGCAAATATATACTAAATCTGGTTTATTTAGTTTTTCTTCTTCTTCTTCTTCTTCCTTGAACACTTATTTGAAATAAACTTAAATATGCAAGAGCTTCTCCTGTGGGACAGGTTATGTTCCCAGCCCTCCCTGTGCTCTGAGTGTACAGACGTTTTCCTAACAAAGGTATATCTGAGGTGCTTGGGGATAAGTGAGTCCCACCTGAAATCCTTCTGTCTCCAAGAGCACAGAAGGGATTTTTGGCTGGTTTTTATGCCTGCACCATTACACAAAATACCAAGTGATGGCTCAGCCTGAGAGCTTTCATTTTCTTCTCATTTAATCTGTGTAACTTTAGGAGCTTTCACTAAGACATCTGAAATTGGCTCGTAATGAGGCAGAATGCTAATTGCTTTGTTCTTTTAAATTGAAAAGTGTATTAATTACTAAGAATGGAATTGTAGAAGGAAAGGAATGAAACTCAGGGATTCCTTGGACTGTGCCTTGCTGAGCTCAGCTCTGAAGGGAAGAGAAACTGTGGGTGCCACATTTTCTCTGCCTTGAGGGACCTTTACAGCCAAAACTGGGCTCAGAACCTGAATTGATAATTGCCATTTTTGCTCCTTCTCCCATTTAACTGTTCTGCTAATTTAACTGTTCATGCAAAGCATGAGGCTTCACACCAATGATCCTCCTCTAGCCAGAAAAGGATTAATGCTCTAACTCATGAAATTTAGTCAGGAGGTGGGAATATTGCTGCGAGAAAATGAGCACTAGAAGTAGGTAAATCCCAACTCTCTGGGTTTGTCAGTTCTTAAAGACAAAACACTAAATATGACCTTGTTAGATATAATGCCTTCCAGAAACAGACTTGCACTGAGGTTGTGTTACTTCTGAAAGGGTTTTTTTCGTATTAGGGATGAAAGTAGAAACAAGTTTGGGGTTCACCACTAGCAAATTTGAGGCAGGATTATGCTAATAAGGATTCACTGGAGGAGAAGGGGGAAAATAAAACAGAGAAATAGGGATCCGGAAGTTGCCAAGGAATACCTGAACATGCTTCAGTGTGGTTCACAGGGACCTTATGGGCTGAATGAAAGATAGCAAAGCAACTGTTTTATTTGTAAAAATACAGCTGAATTCTGTATTGACGTGCATTCAGCCTGTTCTTGGCCTCCTCCTGCCCCAAAACTCTAAGTACAAAACACCATTTCCCAGCCCTGCTTTGATCAAGGTAAAAAAAAAATCCCAAATCCAAGGTCTTAAAGAGGAAAGTCATTACACCAGTTTGCAGATGCAGAGCTGTAAGGAAAGATTATTGCTGCAAGTGGCTCTAGAGATCATTTTTGAGCTGTTACTAAATCACAGTTTGCTTTTTGCCACCCAGTTTGGAGCAAAGACACAATGTCTGTTGGGGCATCCAAGGAGGAAATGGTACCCACCCTATTGTGTTGCCACTGTGAGTCTAAATCCTCTGGATTTCCATCTCATTGTGTTCCTAAGATACTGTCTTCCAAATATTTTGCAGTCTTAAATAGCTTAAGGATGAATAAGTCTCACGTCAAGGCACAGACATGTTTCTATTTTTAAACCCTCCATGCTCTGTGGTCCTGAGATGGTAATGATCTTTTTGGCTGTGGTGATTTCCAATAAGCAATAATAATTTACTTCTCATCCTGATACCTCAGGAGTCTGACCCTCTGGTGAAGCTCCACAAATACTTCATTGCATTTATGAAGTTTTCCTATGAAGTTTTCAGAGTAAACAACTTTTCTTCCTCTTGCCACTGAAGAAACCCCATCTTAAAATTTATATGAATTCCATTCAAACTCTGGTTCAATTCTTTTGCACATTTGAGCATTATTTATTCCATGACCAAACACAATATACTATTTTTAGTGCAGCAGAGAAAAACCAAAGTTCTTTTTTTAGCCACCTTTTTTTAGCCCAAGAAGCCTTTTTGAAGAAGAAACTAACTATTAATGTGGCTTCTTTTAGATTTTAGGCTCCATCCCTAATTTTTAATGACATGGACACCACCTTATTCAAGGCCACCTGCCAAAGAAAGTAATTTCATTGATTCCCTGTGATTGCAGCACAATTTGCATGAGCCTGAGCATTGCTTATTGAATGCTTGGTTCCACTTGGAATAAAGACTCATGACAGTTATTATGGGTTACTTTTATAACCCATAGTTTCAGCTCAAGCCAAAATATACTGATGCATTGTGTGACCAGTAAAGTGCACCTTTTTTCTGGTTTACACCAGGGAAAGGGCATGGAAAATCCAATCATGTGAACTTGGTTCCACAGGTTTGAAGATTTTGAGGTCATAGGTTTCATCTTGCTTAGTACCATCCGTGTGAGAAAATTCATGTCAAAATGGGTGACATATCCACTGGGATGCTTGTGAGAAAAAGGATCAAAATACAAGATATTTAGCAGAGTGCTTGTGCTGAACAGACTTAAAAGTGTAATAAAGCCCATTTTTCATGGTAAGAGGCAGGACTGTGCCTTTTCCATGATCATCTGAATTGCCAGTGATATCATGATGCTTGGCAATCAAAAATAAACTGCTCCTCTCAGAACACACCTCTTTTTAACACTGAGCAGATCAAACCATAAACTCTTACCTGGATTCAAAAATTGAGGTTGAATGAAAATCCTGAGAGTGAGTTTCAGCTCCATCATCTTCATCCTGTCTTTAAAGGATGAAAGAAGTGAAAGTAAGAGTCAGTTCTGAAATGCTGCTAAACCTCTTCACTTTTGGCTTTTTGAATTTTCCATCTGAATCCAAAATTCTCTGCATCTTTGTGGTGCTTGTCTTTGAGCCATGAGCAGAGAGAGCTAAACTGGTAATCACCTCTGGGGCTTCTTGTGCATAAGAAAAGGCAGTTTATCACTGCCAGGTTCAGGCACTGGGCAAAGGTGTGATACAGGATCCTTCTGCTTTAAAAAGCCTCACTCCACAGCTGGTGAATAACAGCAAAGCAAAATAAGTGTACGTGTATATTTGAGAGACAAGCCAGGGAGAGTTTGTGTCTGATCTTGCCTCAAAAGTCATTTCATTGTGTTGCATCTCTAAACAAGAGCTACATGAGAAAAAAAAGAGAACACAATACATGGACTTGTTGAGGCCAGGCAGCCAAAGCTGTGCTGAGTGTAACTTCCTTACTTCTGGAGTATACAGACTGTAAGGAAAATATCTAAATGCTGTATATTGATTTAGATCAATGCAGGCTCCTCTCAGGAAGTTTTGCTCCTTCGTAGGCTTTTCATCTCTGGGAACAAATGCAACGTTTCCCTTATGTTTGTGTATGAAAATGAACTCTAAGCTGTTGATGAAGACTAATTTCTACCTGGCTCTGACTACAGCACTGTAGACTAGTTTAAATTACAGCATTTCTTGAGAAAGCAGAAAATAATCCTTCCTCCCCCAAGAATCAAGGGAGAGGGATGATGAAACCAGATTTGCTTTCTTATTTATTATATCTAAATCCCTGTGAGTAACTAACCCAGTCATATCCTGTGTCACTTAATGGCTACATAAAACTACTCTTGTTTTAAAAGGAAATGAGGGCTCTGGATAACAACTGCACTGTGTTCAAGTTCAAGCACACCAGACACTCCCTCTCTAATCAGAACTGAAAAAAACTCACACCTTCCAAAGTCAGGTAGTGACTCAGATGGAAAATACTGTGTTGGCACGTTCTGGAAGGGAAAAATAAAAATCACAGATATCTAAGGTAACACTTGTTTTTAGGAAATATATCCCCCCTTCTTGGTTTGTCATTCTCCACAGTCACCATAGTGAGTTCACAATACCCAAGTTTAACTCAAGAATCAAGTGTGACCAGGCTCACTCATTTCTGTTTATTAAAGCAAATATTTAGGGATGCATCTGGGATGCATTTAGGTGTTTTCTGCTCTGGGAAGAGGCCATCCTGCAGGCTGGATGCAGAGAAAAATTCACATTTTTCACACCATTTTCCTGACAGTGACCAGGTCCAATGCAGAGTCTGTTAATGCAGCAGAAATTAGAGCTGAATATTCACTGACACAAAAAAAATCCCTGCTGCTACTTCTATAGGTGGGAGGATGAAGTTCTGTTGGATAGGACTATTTACAGCCTTAAAAGAAACACTTCCATGTGGTACAAAATTCATTCATTTTCTGCAAAATCATTATGTTTTTATCCTAACCCTTTTTATAGCTGCTCAGAGTTTTGTATTTTCTAATACAAAGAAGGAGACTGAAGAAAAACATCTCAATTTATAGAAAATAAACCTTAATGTGGTAAACAATTTACCTTTTCATGGTTTTATTTGGCTTAGGAACTGGCAATACAGCAGCTCAGGAAAATAAGAAACAAATTTATATACTCTTCAGAAATTAATTAACATTAGTCGTCAAGTCTAGCAATCAAAAGTGCTGGATTATTTCCCTGGATGAATAGCAACTTCCAGTTTGGATCTTAACCTCCTTTGCTTGGCTCTCAGCCAATCTTAGAGCAGGGACTGAACTGAATAGAAACAGAAAGGGCTTCAAAAGAGATCTAATGATCATTCACCACTATTTGGGGAGGTTTTTATTTCCTCTCTGGCTTATTCCACAACAGCATTTCTCTGCAAACAACCCTGGTTTACCATTTTCTCTGTTCTTCTGTTTTTCCAAGTGCAAAATTGATATTGCAGAATAAACCATATCTATTTAAGTAATAAATATGGTTTAAAGGAATGAAATGTGCTGGGCTAATATATACACATAGCTTTATTGACATGTGAAATGTTTTTCTGAATTATTTCATATTACATGGCACGATGAAAATTCCCTACAAAAATAGGTAAAAAGTCAAGTCAGAGGTTTTTAGCCGGAGAAAATAAACAAAAGTCTTAGAATTTACCCTTTCCCTAAAGTTAAACTCACTTCTTCTGCCAACAATAACACAACAGAACTGTATCAACAGAATTATATCAACACTTCTGCTGTTTCAATATGAAGTTCAAGCATCTGTTAACAACTTATTGCTTGTTGTTGTTGTTACTTGGCCAGATCCTTTATCTGTATACAACCTATTCATGCCGGAGTTCATTCTCTTTTCAGTACTTATTTACTTTTCCCACACTCTGCTTCGAATTTTCTCTCTCAACCCCCAATAATTTGACATTTCTTGTAGGCCCTTTTGTCAGGGACATTTTCTTTTAGGATCTTTGCTTTCTTCACAAATAGTTTCTTTAGCAGAGCACTTCTTTCTGTGCTAGAGGGTATAGCAACAGAGAGGTAATAGCTGACAAAAGAAACACGAAGAGATCAATTTGTTCACAGAAGAAAACAGAGAAGCTTTCTTTTCTTTGCTGAAAATGCGCCTTTTAGGGGTTTAAAAAAAAAAGGGTGAGAGGCATTGAATAAGTACATTGAGAAATTTTATGGAAATCAGTTTATTCACCATGGGAGTAAAAAAGCAAGGAAACAAAAAAATCTGTTATTTTTCAATGCAAAATTGGCTCTTACCTTGAAGAAAAAAAGGAGATGCTCCTAATTCCTTTGAAAGGAACAGCAGTTATAGTAAAAGAAGTGTACCATTGACTGGGCCTCCAAAGAAAAACAGTTCCTCAGCACTGAGACAGAGTCAAATATATGTAGTCTGTGCCAAGAAATTTGTCCAACCTGTGTCTCAGAAGCACGTCCTTTGCATCTCCCAAGCCCATGAGGAGCAGAGGACCCTCATGCAACAGGACTGAACTAACCACAGTGATTTAAGCTTCAAACATAGTAAGTAAAGTGCATATGAACCAGTATGGAACTGAACGAAAGCAAAGAAGAAAAATACATGTATTAACACTCAAAGTTCTACCCATGTGTGCAGCCCTCGCTGTGGCCATGAGGAAGGGGAGGGATTTCTTTGAGTATCTTTGGTCTTTTCTCTCAGGCAACCAGCTGTAGAACAAGAGGGCAAGGGCTTAAGCTCTGCCAGGGGAGTTTAGGTTGGATATGAGAAAGAAATTCTTTACAGAGAGAGTGGTCAGGCATTGGAATGGCCTGCCAGGGGAGGTTTAGGTTGGATATGAGAAAGAAATTCTTTACAGAGAGAGTGGTCAGGCATTGGAATGGCCTGCCCAGGGAGGTGGTGGATTCACCATCCCTGGAAGTTTTTAAGGTGAGACGACGTGGCACTGAGTGCCATGGTCTGGTAATCAAAGTGGGGTTGGATCAAGGGTTGGACTTGATGATCTATCCCAGAGGTCTCTTCCAGCTCAGCTGATTCTATGATTCGATGATTCGATCTGCCTTACCATCTCTGCTCTGAGCACACCATGTTCTGTGCTGGAGTAGCTGTGCTGGTTCATCTGAAACCGTGAGATTAAAACTGGTCCTGGTGTGTCACCAGCAGGCTCTGAGCACGCCCCCTGCCAGGGAAGAGGGACTGGCAGAAAAGGGAGGGCGAGGTATTTGGATTTACAGAAAGCTGTTTGTTGTATCAAGAGCAAGTTGCTCGACAGTAAGAGAGGAAACAGCCCTCAGTGGGGGATTAACCAATTCACACTTGTGAATGGGCACTAATAGCAAATCACACTCCATCAGAGGGGTTGCAGCGCCTGCCGGAGCTGCCAGACACAGACCCCAGAGCAGGACACAGGGTGACAGCAGAGCAAAGGAGGGCCAGCAGGACGTGGCTTGCCCTGGCTGAAAACCACCGAGCATCTTCCCGAGTGTCGGCGCAAACACGCGGTGGTGGCACTGAGCTTAGCGCAGCCACTTTGCCCTTCCGTGCCCGCAGTGCCCACGCGGGTTGTGTCGCCTACATGTCCTGGTGCCCGACAGACACCTCACCGAGGACTCGGCTGGGAGGAATCCCTTCATTCTCTCCTTGCCCTGCTCCTGCAGCGAAGACCGGGACTCGCAGGCTTCGAGCTCCCTCTGCAGTATTTTGCAAGGACTCATCCTCAAGAAACATCCAAAGTACTTGGTTATGAACCGGATCATTCACAGCACCTAAATTTCTGGGAAACTGCCACTGAAATCTGGGCTGCTCTAACAAATAATTTCTATTAAGTTTTATTCTGATGTGGAGCGCTTATGTTAGGCTTGGCTCTAATTCTTCCTTTGCTAAAGCCCCACGAACTGCTTCCAAAGGGAATAATCAGAATAAAGCAAGTTCCTGAGGTGAGTTCATCAGTGAACGTGTCAAAGTCAAGTTAATGGGTGAGAGTCAGTCAGAATAAAAGGCACTATTAAATCACTATGCCCACCGTTAGGAATGAGTTTAAAAGCATTTAAGTGATGACTCATATCTTAAATAATGATTTGTATCTCTCAGTTTCATGTTTGTTAATTTAGACCTCATACCTCAGTGCTGAATCTGGCCACTAAGTTCCTATGAACCAATTAAACCCTCAGTTGATGCTGCTTTCAATTGCTGCCAAGGTATAGAGAATAAAGGTATAAATTTTACTGATTTAGGCTTCTCTTACATAGATTTGTCTCTGAATTTGGCTGGCTGCCACCACCAGGCACCATGGGATTTGATCCCCACTGTTTTGTAGTCACCTTCCTTAGCAAAATTCAAAAGAGATTTTATTTAATTGGATTTTTATTTCTTATATTGTTACCAGGGTTACATCTGCTTTATAAATTAATCCACAAATAGCAAATATATTTCTCCTTGGCAACACACCACCCTTTTTATTAACGCCTTTCCCTGAGTTTAAAGTATATTCAGGGCTGCAGAAAGGCACATTTCATCGCAGCTCGGATTCTCAGTGCTGGTTCCTGTCGACCTTCACTTTGCCACAGGACCCTGCAACAAGTTAACTCTCTCCAATTTACAGCAATTAGGGACTAAACAAAAATATCCTTTCTAAACAGGTTTAATATTTTACCTGAGAGATTGGGCGCAATATGTACATTGGCTGTGTTTAAGGCTGGTATGATTAGATGCCCTATGATCTTTCCTGGATGAGAGACATAAAGCAGGGAGGAGAAGGCTGATGCAAGTCCCAAATTTATTGTGAATCTGGGGATTATCTGGTTAAAAATCAAAGAAAATATTTATAATGCTATAGCAAAAGGAATTATTTTAAGGAAATGCTTATTTGGAGAAGATGAGGCAGCCTGGTGTTGTTTAAGCTGGGGAGATTTTATTGGAAACAAATCTTGTACTCAGTGTGAAATCAGTATCTTCTGGTACCATTCTGCCCACAGCTGTGGGTGCCCAGATGGGCTTTGTGTGTGTAGTCAGCTCCATAAACTGGCTTTTTTGGCCCTGTGTAAGACCATCTCTGTGTCACAGACTGCAACAGGATGCTGAAAATCTAGTGAGTGTATCCAAGGAGGGCTTGTGCCTCTGGGAGCTTTAGAAATGCTTTGGGGGTAGGAGTTCACGTTGGAGTGTGAGTGTGGACATGGAGATGCAGAAGATGACAGCATTTAAGCCCATTTATCAGATGGAAATCTTTTATGATGAGGGCCATAGGTCTGTCAGTGTGTTGGAACAATAATAAATTAAAGGCTGTATTGGAAAAAACTTAGGAAAGGGGTAGCTTGTGGAATAAACATGCAGGAGGAACAAGGAAAACTGAATTACGTGCATGTGCTGAGAAGAAAAACCATTCTGGGTTTTCTAAACTTTGGGTAACTACAGAACAACAGGATTAACCTGAACCTTCCTGTTTCAGAGAAGTTCACCACCTTTCACCCTGTGTAAGAATTGCCTGTAGAATACAGGGACTTGACATTTGCCCTGTTTCTTCCCTTTTAAAGGTCAGGAGGTGCTTCGTGCCACAATTAATCTCAGTGAGGAACAAAGCCCAGGCTGCATGCCCTGTGTTTCCAGGGAAAAGCTGGGGGTCTGCAGGGGCAGCCAAGGCTGCAGGGAGGGCAAAGGCTGTTTTCCTGGGCAGCTGTCAGGGCAGGACACCATGGGAATGGCATTTCTTTGGGAACAAGCCTCTGTTGTGGCCTTTCTTGCTCTTTGTGGAACGAGTTCTTTCACAGACTCACAGAACCATTGAACCATTAAGGTTGGAAAAGACCTCTGCGATCACTGAGTCCAACTGTTCACCCAGCACTGCCAAGGCCACCACCAGGTCTCCAAGCAGCACTAGATGTGGCCTTTTAAATCCCTCCAGTGATGGTGACTCTGCCACTTCCCTTGGGCCTGACTGCCCTGCCAGTGAAGAAATTTCTCCAAACACCCAACCTAAACCTCCCCTGGTGTTTTTCCTCTTGTCCTGCCCATTTTCCTCAGGAGAAGGGACACCCTCTACACCCTCCTGTTGGGGAGCTGTATGGAGTGAGAAGGTCCCCCCTGAACCTCCTTTTCTCCAGGCTGAGCCTTTCACCCTTGTGCTCTTTTCCTTTCCTTAACCCATTTTGCAAAAAACCCACAGAAAGTGACCCTTATAGGACGAGAAGTCCAATAACATGGTGTTAAGCAGAGAAGCCACAGTTCTCCAAACTTCAGGCTCAGCCAAGATGAGCACTGGTGAGGCCACACCTCGAGTGTGTGTCCTGTTCTGGTCACTGAGCCCAGCAGGGACTCGGAGGGGCTGCAGCGAGTCCAGGGCAGGGAATGGAGGTGGGAAGGGGCTGGAGTAGCAGGAGAGGCTGAGGGAGCTGGGGGGGCTTAGCTGGAGAAAAGGAGCTCAGGGGGCACCTTCTCATTTCACACAACCCCCAACAGGAGAGGGAACCCAGAGGTATCTCTGCTCCAGGGAACAGGGACAGGAGGACAGGACAGCCTTTAACTGTGCCAGGGGAGCTTTGGGCTGGACACCAGGAGGAATTTCTTCCCAGAAGGGTGATAGGACATTGGCAGGGGCTGCCCAGGCAGGGGGGGCAGTCCCCATGTCCGGAGGGGATGAGGGAAGGCAGGATGTGGCACTCGGTGCCACGGGCTGGGGACAAGGTGGGGATTGGGCACAGGCTGGGCCCCATGGACACAGAGCTGTTCCCAGCCCTCTGGGCTCCATGGACACGGAGCTGTTCCCATCCCTCTGGGCTCCATGGACAGGGAGCTGTTCCCAGTCCACTGGGCTCCATGGACAGGGAGCTGTTCCCAGCCCACTGAGCTTCATGGACATGGAGCTGTGCCAAGCCCACTGAATTCAATGGACACGGAGCTGTTCCCATCCCACTGGATTTGATGGACATGGAGCTGTTCCCAGCCCACTGGGCTTCATGGACATGAAGGTGTTTCCAGCCTCCCCAGTCCCAAGACTCCAGGACTCGGAGCCACCACGTGCCCCGTGCAGCTCCAGCGATGTGACTTCACTGGCAGCCTGTTCTCCACAGGTAGCTGGTTTGGTTACATTGACAAAAACACTTATTTTTTCCCACGCAGACTATTTCCTAAAAAGCATAAAAAACGTTTTTCCACTTGGGTTTATATGGCTTTTCCTCTGCTCCCAGAGCCTCTAATGCACATGCACAAGGTGGAAGTTTGTTGGCAAAGCGTAGAAAACTCTTCTCTCTCTTCCATTTGTGTTGCCACCAGGAATAAAGCATTTGCATTTTGGACTCTGTTGTGGCTTTTATAGTGGAAAGCTCTGAAATCATCGTGGGCCAGTTTTGCAGACAGAGGCGTGTTATGCCAAAAAGTAGCAGTCCCTGCACAGAAGGGTCTGCAGATTGATGACTGGATTAATTGTGAACACAACATTTGACACCTAGCACGGGATAGAAAGGATCCTTAATGAGTCATTCTTCCTTCCCTCAACTGTGAAATTCTTTACAGTTACAAATTTATGACATTGTGCTCCTTCCCTTTGGCATCTGAGCCTTTTGAGTGAATTCAGGTCACAGTTTTGAATCTTTCCCTCTGCAGCCATGAGGTCTAGGTAATTTTTTTTTTTTTCCTCTTGATGTTTCTGATGTAATCACATGACTCTGGAAGCTGGAACTGTATGGAAAAAGCCAGATGTGATGAGGCACATTAAAATCACGAGTTCTGCCAAATGTTGGTTATCACAGACTTAACAGTGAGTAATTTACCACTGACATGTAATTATATAAGTACCGAGATCTGACTTTTCAATATAGAAAGAAAGCAAAAAGATTCCAAAATCAATTGTTATGTATTAACCTGTGTTGTCTAATAATGTATCTAAATGCTTTTGTTTATAAGCTTTGGGATATATATACATACACGTATGTATGGTTATATTTGGAAACACAAGCTTCAATTTTAAGATAAACTACTTAAAATGATCGTGAGAGGGGAGGAAGGCACTGCCCTTCAACCTGCTGCTGAGGCTTTAACCCACACTGAGAGTTTCTTTCACAGAATTGGTATTACTGCAGAACTGTCAGCAGATTCCAGGCTTATGAAGCACAGCAACGTGTTTCTCGGGTCAAAGGCAGTTACTTAAGGCTTAAAAAGAGGTCCTGAAGATTACCTTGAATGTAATCAGCTCTTTATTTTTAAGTGCATTTTTACAGGTAGACACTTCTATTTCACTGACCCGAACTCTCTCTTTGTCTTTACCTGTATCAACAAAATTGTCTCCCATAACTCACATGCAATTCATCAATGACTGTGTTCTTTATACAGGAAATGAGGAAGAAAGTCATATTTTACAGACAAGCTGGTAAAAGTATATGAAGAAATGTTAATTTTTTTATCATTCTCCAAATGGAGACCTGCAGATGAATTGTTGTGCCTGATCTATTGAATATGACATGTTAAATAAAATGTGCAGGCCTAACCATTAAAGTATGCTAAAATAAGCTGCCATCAACTCATTACAATCAAATGTTTCTTAGGCTTTTTTGTTTTGAGAAAAGCAAAATTTTTCCACTGACAAAAGCATGGAATTTTATCCCAGCCAAAGTTTCCACACTGCAGTTGCTTCAGTGAATTCAGAATCTGATTTGATTTGTGTTTAACATGAGTCAAATGGAGAATTTGTGAGTGAAAAGGCAAAAGGTTAAACACCATAACAGGCACAGAGTTGATAATCTCTATCTGCAATATACCCAGTCATATTTACTGAGAATAAATCAGTGAACCTCAGTACTCACCTGCATCCTAAAACATGTCATTACATTTTCTCTCAGTTTGGGATGACTTGGAATGTGCTTGTTTTTTCTTTTGAGACTTAAGTTTTGTTTTGTCCTTAAATGGTTAAAAGCAAAACTCAAGATTTGTACTATGCTGTAATCATGTTTCATTGTGAAAGCATTGAAGAACCTACCACACAATTCTGAAATGGAGAATAAATATGAATTAACTCCATATACTAATTTTCACTTCAACCAGTTTGGGTGCAGACACATTCACTTGCTCAGCTCCTCATATCTGTGGCTGGATTTCTCACCTAAGAGGTTGTAGTGCTGGACCCTCCTCAGCCTCAAGGAGTTGTCACCTTTATCTTTGTCCCTTTAAATCACATATTACTCAGCACACAAGTTTCACGGGAGAGATGGAAATGCCTGTGGTCAGGCACCTTCTTGAGAACTGGATTTCAGCCCCAGGTAGGAGCAGAGTTCCCATGGCATATAAATGTCTGCTCTATGAAAAGGAGGCACTGTCTCCTCCTGTGTGAGGAGCTAGGTATTTATTCATGCCCCAAAGGATGGCTTAGTCCAGGGGGGAACTGGAATCCGGAATATCCCGGTTAAGGAATATGCCTCCCACATGACATAGTGCAAATATCTTCCTTAGGCCCCTCGCCTGTGAATGCTACACACAGGCCAGACTGTGGGTACAGCAGAAGTTCTGAGGCACCCCAAAAATATCTGAAAGAAAGGTCTGATTTTGAAGCCCAACTGTTTTCCCAATGTGCTGAGAGTGGATTAACTATTGGAGCCGGGACTTGGAATGCCACAAACAAAACTGAATAATCACATCTTTGCATAATGCCCTGTGCTGCACTCAATACACGTGAAATATTAAAGTCAGGAGAGTTCACAGGTTCTGCAAAGAGCAAAATATTTCTCAGCATTCCTATTTACTTTGTACTACAAGGAGAAGTTTCCTTTTTTCCCTTCCTCCTGGGCATGTAACCCAGGATATACCATGCGACATGAAGAGCACTAGCAGCTCAGATCTTTTTAATTAAATGAGTGTGATGTCTCTTTTGTAAGTTCAGCAAGAGGTCTGGCTCCCTGTCCATGTCATTTAGTGAGATGTAACACTTATAGATGTGTCTAGAAAGAGCCATACATACATCAGCTCACAGCAGAATAATCAGTTTAGAGACCTAGATTAAATATCTCCCCACTCCTTCCACCTCAAAACCACCTGATGAAATTCAAACAAAGGCTGTTAAAAACAGGGAGGAGGGGGAAGGAAAAAAAAGGTTTTTCCTTTCCTGTCACATGATAAATTAGATCCTAATGTTTATCCAAGCTCAGCAAAACAGCAAGGTCTTCCTGCCAGCGAGATGTCAGGTCGGGCAGCTCTGAGGACAAACACCTGCTGCCAGCGGCAAGGAAGAGCTGCCCACCAGAAGGTGAGGGAGCAAAGCACTTCTCTGTTCGCTTCCTCTGCTGCTTTCTCTGCCCACTAAGTGCTTTATGCTTCATTTGTACTGCAGTTTCCTTTGTGAGCCTCAAAGCCACCCTGCACTGGCACAAAACCTCCCCTGAAAATAGTCCAAGAGCTCCTACGCATTTTTTCCCCCTCTGAGTCAAGCTGACAGTACCTTATTTACTCCTTGTCCTTTACAGATGACTTAATGACTTAGCAGCAAAATGCATTTTGGACACATTTCATACCAAATTGAATAGATGAAAGGACAGGATTTTTGCCAACAGCACTGATTATCCTTTTGTCAGTAGATAGACATGACCTGGACCATTCTGTTACCGCAACAAATGTCTCCAGAGGTTGTTGACAGAAGAGACACTTTGCCTGAGGGAGAAGGAATGAGAAGAGAAGAGGCTGGAAGGTGTCCTAGAGAGAAGAGGACAGAGGTAATGAGTGGTTGTGCCCATGTACAAAGATAAGTGCACCAGTAAATGTGTCAGCCCCTGGGCAATAGAAGCCGTGACTTCCAGAAACCAGGCATTGATTGGCACAGTCCTTTACACTGGCATTTTATTTATATAACATGGGTCTGCATGGATGTGTGTCAGATTTAGACAGGTGTAAATCAAACCAGAACTGGCTGCTCTGAAAGTTAAGAGGGTTTTTGAGTTGGACTTACTCCCTCTGGCAGGAAGAAAAGTCTCCACAAAGCACACAAGAAAGTGGAGATGTGGAGAAGACTCTTAAGAAACCAGATGAAATTACACAATTTATTTTAATGGGAATCCTACCTATGTCAAGACCATAAATATTTTTTTTAAATTCAGCTCCTATCCCTGCAATCAAAACCACATATGCCCACTCAAGTCCAAACCTGCTGAACTTGGAAAGGTTTTCAGCTTAGTTTCAGCTTCAGTTGTGCAATTTGCAGTTCAGAATTATTGCAGCTGTTGCCTTTTTTGTATGGATTTACAGTGGCAGAAATCCCCTTGAGCTAGAAAGGATTTCTAAAGCCAAGTATCATTTATTTCAATCTGAAGTGAAATATACCCACAGCATCTAATGCAAATGTAGTACATTCACTTAGTGTAGACTGATTTCAGCACATTTTCATATAGTTTATAACTATAATGAAAGATATCAACCTAAAAGTGCATTCAGTTGTGTGTTCAGTGCAATAGAGTTGCATATTATTTAGCTGTGCATTTTTTTAAACAATAATACTTTCAGGAAAGGCCGTATTCATGTAACATAGCTGTGAATAATATTGGAAGAAGAAACTGAAGAATTCAGAACCAGCTGTGATAATGCAGCTCCTGCCTAACTCCAACAGGTTTGGATACATTCCACCTGGCTGACCACCCACACCATGAACCCATTTAGCCTCTCCTACCTCTGTAATCAGTGGAGCGGGGGAGCCACTGCATGGGAGTGAGTCAGGACTTTGGTGTGGCCCATGAATCACCTGCTCAAGATGCTTGTCTGTTCTCTCTGACTCCAGAGGGAGCCCAGGGCAGCTGGATTCTCGCTGTGGGAGCCAGGGTTAGGTGTCTGACCCAGTGGGAGATAAATCTGGATGCTGGATACATGTGAGATCAGCACAGCTCTGTAGGAAAAAGGGATGTGAGTGTCCATAGGAATAAGCAGGACTGTTATTGCCTTCATTGCTGTGGATTCAGCAGCCCAGGGTTTGTCTGTGCTGTTAATTCTCACTGGTCTGCAAGTATTTACTACATTTATTTATTACAGTAATTTTACTGTATTTGCAAGACTGGAGCCTGGAGCTCCAGAGCCATGGCAGTGTCTCAGCACAGAGAATCACAGAAGCAGAGAATGGTTTGGGTTGAAAGGCACCTTAAAGATGATCTCATTCCATGGGCAGGGACACTTTCCACCAGACCAGATTGCTCAGCCCCCCATTCCGGCCTGGTTTGGAACAGGGATGGGGAGTCCACAACCTCTCTGGGTAACTTGTTCCAGTGCCTCACCACCCTCAGAGTAAGGACTTTATTTCTTATGTCTAATCTAAACCTTCCCTTCCTCAGCTTAGGGCTGTTCTCATTCTCTCACTCCGTTCCCTTGAGAAAAGTCCCAATCCAGCTCTCTTGGAGCCCCTTTAGGTACTGGGTCTAAGGTCTCCCTTAGATGATGAATAGCCCCAACTCTCTCAGCCTGTCTTCATACCAAGAAAATGTTGCTGTTATTTTTATTTCAAAATAGATGTTATTTTTATTTCAAAATAGATGTTATTTTTATTCCAAATCCCCTATATACACACACATGAGCTCTGTGGACACTGAGCCTTACACCTCTTCACTTCCCAAGATCCCAGGAGAGAACAGGAATGGTGTGGATCATTTCAAAATTGATGCTCTAGCTTTCAGAATGTTTTGAGACTGTAAGAAAAAAATAAAATTGATTGTATTATTTTAATAATATATGTAATAAACTTTATAAATAGTCCAACTACAGTAAAAGGGATTTGCATGTGAAGTAGCACTTCTGTTCCTGTAAATCAGAGTTTGAAGGAAAAAAATAGGGTGTTTTTTCTCTTTGTCTGCTATGCAAAGGCTCCTACTGCTTCAAGTGGCTTTGGAGTAGGTACTAAGCAAAGTGGACCATGATTTGTATGTACTCAGGATCCTCTATTATTAGTCCTTCATAATGTAGTAAAGTAGATAAAAGCATTTAAAAATAAAGAGATCTCAAATAGCACTTCAGCCTATTTTTAATCCCTAACAGACTAGATTTCATGTGATAACACACCTTTCATTACCTGCACATTGCCTGCATGAAATGGTATGCAGCAATCACCACCTTCATTATTCAGGTGCATATTGTATTGTGAAGATAATAATGTTGGGAAGGTATTAGTCCCAAATCATACATTGAAGAAGGCAGAAGGATTTTTTCTGTGCAACCAGCTTCAGCTTATAGC
Source organism: Myrmophylax atrothorax (assembly GCA_026770055.1). Classification (NCBI taxonomy): domain Eukaryota; kingdom Metazoa; phylum Chordata; class Aves; order Passeriformes; family Thamnophilidae; genus Myrmophylax; species Myrmophylax atrothorax. The sequence goes on along the minus strand of JAOXXN010000065.1, from coordinate 6,898,816 downwards.
CAAATGAAAATGTAAATAACACTTTCAGTGAATCACCAGTTTATGTATGAGCTAAATGTTTATTTTCACCACTTTAGAACGCCCCACTGTCTTAACAGTGCTTATGAAAAATATTAATTTGATAAAATGGATTGACTGAGATGGTGACTGAAAACCAGCACAGCCTCAAAATGAAGTCATAAAGCAAACTGCAACAGATAAAAATTATAAAAACTATGGACACTTGCCATGGCAACAATGTGTTTTGCATCTCCAGGTTCAAGGTAAACCTAAGGTTCAGGTGAAATTGTCTGCCAATAGATATGGTGTGTTAAACTGCTGTCAAAGTTCATATCCCAATATTGTTTCCTGTTCTGATTAATAGCAATTCCTCCTAGGCAACCAAGTCTTTCAAAACCAAATTTCACCTTTGGCATTTGGAGAAGAAGGTTACTAGGTCACAATGTGACATGGGAAATAAGGACAGGTATAAGCCATTGAACAGTAAATATTCAGCTCAGAGCACCTCCCAGTAGCCTCGAGCAGCAGAGTGACATTTAAAAGCAATCAGAGTCAGAAGAGAACCTTCAGGGAAAATAGACAGTGCTTTAGAAAAAGCAGCTCTGCGTTTGCCGGGGGAAAACCCAAGACCTTTGGGAACAGTGCTCAAGTGAACTTGAAATAAATATTAAGAAAAATGATGGAAATACAATACGTGGGGCTTCTTTTTAAGTAAATTCCACCCAGCAGCACCCTCTCCAGGGTGACTGGGGATGGGAGCTGCCTTTGCCCTGGATATGGGTTATCCCTACTGCTGGACTCACACTGCCCTTACAGGAAGCAGTTTCAGGGTTCCCATGTGAAATTATAATTTTAGTGCTGCTGAGATATGCTGGGTTGGAGATTAATGTGTTAAGGGAGCCTAAGTGCTTATTGAAGCATCTTCCTTTTAATAATGACTAAAATCACAAGCAGCATGGCTGTGACTACTCCGGCCAAATTTACCTTCCCCTTACCCAGAAATCTCTGTAAAACTTCTGGTCAGAGAGCACCTGAAGCCTTTAAAAACTGAGGAATGCCTCTGCAATCCATGGAATTCAAAGTTTAGGGTACCCAGTGCAATCAGCATGCCCAGAATCCAAACACCAGTGACTCTCCCTTACTGTACTTCAGGAAAATCTCCTCCATCAGTGTTACCAATCATCATGTACAATGCTTACATCTTCCAGAGAGAACACCTGATGCTCCTGACTTCAACTGAAGTGGCCCTTCCCTGCACCCCCTTCTAGAAAAAAACATGGCAAGAGCTGTCCACGGTCAGGGCTAAGCAAAGTCAAGTTGCGGTCAGAGCTAAGCAGTCAAGTTGCTCACACTGGCAACTCTAACTGGAGTCAGACTTTATATGTGCAGGTTGTGTGGACTGACCCATCCCTGGGGGTCGCTCTGAGTTCAGGCATCCTTCAGGAATGTCTTTATCTCCACCTCAGGTTTGGTGCAGCTTGTCCTCAGCTGCCATTAAGGTCTCCACGTGTAGGCTTTGGACTCAGCCACCAACAAAGGATTTGCCACTGTGTTGTGCCAGATAATGCTCTTAGTCATTCAAGTGTTCTTTTTCCCTTTTGTCTGTTTGCCTGAACGCTTTGTTCCTTTGTACTGAGGTATTGACACAGCTTTTGTCAAATTGCAATTCATTAAGGCTGGCAGTTACTAAATAAAAAGTCCTTTACAATCCACCTGCTGAAAGTAAGATTACATGGCACGTAGCTCTAAAAAAAAATAAAGACAAAACCCCAAACCAAATACATACATACATACATACATAAATAAATAAATAAAACCAAATAAGAAAAAGGTATGAAAGGCAGCCCTCTCCCTGGTCTTGGTTAAGAAATCCTTATTTCAAGGAAGGTGGACAACAGCTGAAAAAAACCTTGTCACTGTCTGAAGTTAATCCTTAAATGGACTGAGGATAACAAAAAATATTTAGGCAATGGCTGAAAGCCACGTGTGAGGTTTAAAAGAGAACAATTCATAATAGAAAAAAAAAACAACAGACCTGATATTGTTCATCTGTGCCACAACAAGCAGGGCAGATGATTTGTTTCCAAGCTAAATTCCCTGTTCTCGTGGGCACAGTTCACACCAAAGCCCCTTTGACCAGGCCATCTGTTTGCATTGTAGTTCCCATTTGGAAGCGTCAACAGCAATGTTGACTCAGGAGCACTTCCAGCTCAGGCCTCTGAGTTGAGCTCCTCACTTTTGCCTTCCGTGGCACTCACAATCAATCATTCAGTGCTTCAAACACAGGGCAGATCCCCTCACAAATCCAAATAAACTCACACCTTCCCTTTGCCTCTTAACCAATTTTAAATAACAATGCCTAAAACTTCCAGGAGTCATTAATGTCTTTTTTTCATGCACAAACGTGAAATTTTCAGCCTGACCAAGGTGAGATTAAGTTGGCACTTTCAGTCTAGTGAACTGTGCCCTTGCCACAAAAACCGTCGAGGAACTTGGCAATAACTCCTTCTTTGTACTTTTTACCTGTGGAGCCAAAAACTGAAGTGGCACAGACTGACCTGCCCTCTGCCATAACCATGTAGAGGCACCACAAAAGCACCTGCAGAACGACAGAAGGATTCTTCCATTCACCTTGGTCGGGTATCTAAATTCTAAACTGCACTGGTGAATAATTTCCTTGGTGTCTACAGCTGCTGCCTGCAAAAGCAGAAGGAACAGGGAAGAGAAAGTTCATTTCAGCATCACAGGTTTTGTTCTGACCCAAAATACTGGACTGAAGGAAAATGCTGAAAATCACAGTAACTGCTCTAATGTGAACTAGGAATTAAGCCAATTCTTGCATTTAAAATGGCTTAAAATCACTTTTGCTCTGGCTGATCTTGGAGATGCTGCAGCTGGCTCTGAATTTGTGCTCAATACTTAGTGTTGGGACAGAAATACCACCTCTGTTTCTAACAAAATGAGGACACAGACATAGGGATATATTTCTTCACATAGATAGTATTCAGCTTATAAGGGGTAGACATAAGTTTGAGAAGAAGTGTTGAGAAATAGCCCTGTCAGGAAAGTCTTGTTTTCCAGATTTTATCAAATAACTTTACTTAAGGGTAAAGCATCTGGATACACATGCTATGAGCACACAGAGAGATGTATATATATACATGCACAAGCATATCAGGATTTGGGAGGCACATAATTTTCATGACCAACACTTTCCTTCTCTCCTGTAATTAAGTGTACAGTTTTGCTTCACCAAAATAACATGGCACCAGTTTGATTTAATATATCTTTAAGGTAAATACAAACAGTAATGTTTCCTTCTATGCTCCATGGTCATGGATATTCAATTAATAAGGGGAATATTCAGTATAAGTCATACAATGAAAAGTTCTGCAGTACCAGATTTTTTTTCCCTGCAAATCATCAAATTTTACACCTGCCAAAACCTACAGTGCCAATTTTAGGTATCAAATATAGCTATGCTTTGCTGGGTTGGGTTGCTTTATCCTGGATTCTGCAGGAAGGTCAGGATGTCCACCAGTAGCAATGGGGATGGTTCTTGACTCCCAGTTTTCAGAGGATACTCCCTGACCTGCTTCCATCCGTGCCCATTTTTCCCTCATTGAGGTTGTCAATCCTATTTGAATGCATTAAAAACTACTGGCACAGGCTGTCTGAATAACTAGGGATGATTCAAGAACTGTCCAAGTCCTCTTCAAAGCACCAAGAAAAGGAGTGCTTGTCCCCCCTCAGGCTTGGGTGTTGTCATTATTCAGCATTTAATGGTGAGTCGGGGGATGAGTTTGTGGGAGGGAGATAAGGCAGCAAAGGAACCTTTTCAAGGAGCAAATGGGACAAGCCTATGGGGCACTTCAGGCACGGTGTAAATAAAAGAAACTGGGATCTAATTTCTCCAGAATTCCTTATCTAATTCCTCTGAATTAGCCTGTGGGAACTTCTCAGCCCAGAGCAACAGACATGAGACTTGCTGCTGAGGCCTCTTCTGGCAGAAGAAATGGCCCAAGCCTGTTTGAATCACCCATTATTAAAGCAATCACCTCTAACAAAATCAGGTAAACCTAAATTCAAGTATCCCTAATAATAATAATACCCTATAAAATAGTATGAATACTAACCCAGGAAGTGCACAAACAAGGGCATTATGTGTGAAAGCAAACTCTGAATTTTCAGAGGTGTTGAATGACATGAACTTTGGTTCAGTACATCACCTGTCTGTGTGATGGCACCTTCTCTGAGACTGTTGGTCCAGACACTTCTGCAAACCTCAATGCACAGGAGTGAAATCTGCCTTTGGCTTTCAAGCTGCAAAATGATCTGGCCCTTTCACACTACTCAGTAGCTTCTCCAGTGGAAAGGAACACTGAAGCATCAGGAATTTCTAGAGCTGAGGGTTTATCTCTCTGATGA
>JAOXXN010000065.1:6872063-6886353 GCA_026770055.1 Myrmophylax atrothorax | reverse complement strand
TTTATTTCCCCCGTGCCGGGTGTCTCGGTGCGGGAGCAGCGCCTGCCGGGACCCAGCGCCGTGCGGGACTGCGGAACAACAGGTCTCCGAGCGCTCCTCGCCTTTCTCCAGAGGGACAGCGGCGCCTCGCTCTTGGGATTATAAATGTTGAAACTAAGGCCCGGGGAACTGGAAGGAGAGCCTCCCGCTGGAATTAACAGAAGAGAAAACAAGGGAGGCTGTTCCAAACCCTCCGCGAGAAAGGCCGTGCTGTTTTCCCATGCTGTTCGCAGGCTGTTTAATAATGCGATTGTGACCTGAGTGGAATTTATGAGCGATGAACTAATTGAAGCTTCTTGCACCGCTGCATCCGACTACATTTTTTTTGGCTCGGCACATGATTGCTCCATCCCAGCTCTTGAAGGACCTATAGGCCAATAATAGAGGGATGGGAAGCTGAAATAATTTATTTTTATATTCTTCTGTCCCGGGGACTTGGCGAGTTGGCCGAAGCTGCTGCTTTTTACTGGATCCGCTCTTTCCCTGGCAGGTTTAGGTTTATTTGTTTTCTTGTGCACGGGGGTGTTTCGATTAAACAGACATTGGACTGGAGCTGAATGGATGCTTTGCAAGCCAGAAGGTTTTGGGGGGTAACAGAAAACTGCTGAAACAGAGAACTGGGACTGCAGGAGACCTGGGGCCTGTCTTCCGACCCTTTTTGTTCTATTGAGCAAGGTAAATAACGTAGCGGGCAAAATACAGGGCTCATCGTAATCGTGCCTTGAAAGTGTTACAAAACACTTCAGACTGTTCCAAATCTTTCAGGGGATTGAGAAGACCCACAGACTCCGAATAAGTTCAGTTGTTCTTTAAGATGTTCAGGCATGGGTATGAAATTTAAGGCTGAGAACAAAGTTTGTGGTACCTGAGGGAAGTACGTTTCCTCATTTGCCTTATGTTTTTGTAGGTTTGTGATGTTGAGAGAGGCTTTCTCAAGAACTTCAGAAGTCTTTAGTGGTTCAGTGACAGTGTGCACTGATTATATTAGTGATGTTTTCCGTGCTTTTTAAAAACTTGATGCCTTAGCGCTGGTAAGGATCGTTAGGGTCTCTAAAAAGTCCTCCCAGTTTAACAATAGCACAGGACTGACGTTTGCATTGTTTTAACTGTGTTCATTCTCTGCCTTTAATTATTTTTGCTTACCTTTACTATTGTTAACCATGTTGATAGCTGCTACTACTTTATAATGAGTTTTATTGCTTTTTATCTTCCTTCACATGTTTTTATCTCCCGAATGGGACTGTTTGGATTTACTACTCATTTACATGCGTCACTTTCACCATAAACTTTCTACAGCCAACATAAGATAGGATGTTTTAGATACGCTCTTTATACGTTTGAAGCATTGGAAGAAGCAGATAATGATTCTCAAAATGTTCAGTGTAATCAGTTACTGGGTTAAGTGTATCATTTTGGGGGGCAGGCTGCATGCCTTATCTTTGGTTTTTTTAAAGATCTTGGCGGCAGCAGCTTATTCCTACCAAAAATCTAAGTCCATTAAAGTGAGATCACAGTTTGAAACGTGGCTGTAAAAATCTGGTTTTGCAAGAAGTCACAAGATTCTCATTACGAAGTGATGCCTTGATTAAATTGCCTGTGTACCTTTTCTCGCTCGGCCTTAATGAACTCGTGGCAAACGCTGAGGTGTTGGCAGCCCTTGCTGCTGCTGCTGCTGTCGTGGGGAAAAGCCAAGTGGGTATTACGGGGAGCGCTCAAAGTTCCTGTTCCGATCTGTTCGACTCCAGTTTACCGTCTGTGTTTTGTCTCGTTTTGTTTCAAGATGATGTGTGAGGTGATGCCAACCATCAGTGAGGCCGAGATTCCCGCGGGGGGAAATGGAGGCCACGGTTCAGGTTCCCCGTTACAGTCGGATGCTGATTCCCATTTTGAGCAGTTAATGGTGTCCATGTTGGAAGAAAGGGATCGCCTTCTGGAGACACTGAGAGAAACCCAGGAGACTCTGGCGCTGACCCAGGGCAAGCTGCATGAAGTTGGGCATGAGAGAGATTCCCTGCAGAGACAGCTCAATACTGCACTTCCACAGGTATGGACATCTTGGAAGGAAGGTATCTTTCCATAATTTCTGTGTTCTTTGGGGTATTTTGTTGGCTCTTTGTGTGTTTGATTTATTGCAGAGTCAGGTTGTGTTAGGGGAGGATTAATCTAGTTTAGGACTTTCCTGAAGTATCTGTTGGTGCTTGCTCACCTTGAGAAAGGTGCAAAAGCAAAGCAAGCAGGGAATAGCAACCCTTTTCCTCCAGTATGCTCTCCCAGTTTCTGAAATTTCTTTGGCTTAACACAAGTGTGAAGTTGTATCTACATCCTTCTCTTTACTAGAACTTGAGGCACTTTGTTTTGCCACAGTTATTTTTGTAATGCTGGTCCTAATTGCCTGATCAGTTCACATGATGAGAAAATAATACCTGGTCTAGTGGAAGGTGTCCAGAGGGTTTTCAATGAGATGGTCTTTAAGATCCCTTCCAAGCCAAACCATTACTGTGTTCTGTGAATTCCATACAGGCCATTCTGATACCATTATGGACTTTTGATTTAAAACATTGAGAAGCTGAAGATTGCTGCCTTGTGAATACATGTCAAGTTGTCATGGCAATGTAGAAGTCTGAGTGTGTTGTTTAACCTGTTCAGTTACTTTTGCTAAGTTTGGATTTGGCCTTTTTTGGTCCTCGTAGGAGTTCCTAATTACTGACTTGAGGGGATGCATCAGCTTGTGGCCTGTCGTGCTAAGTTTATTAAGTAAGGAACATAGTCAGAAAAGGTGATTGGTGTCTACAGAACTTCTTGGGTTTATCCACTCCAGTTAAAAACAGTGCAAACTGAACTTTGAACATGGTGAGAGGCGTTTGGTTGTAGGCAAAGCGTGGCTGCTTTAGGTGCTGGTTAACTGTCGATAGCTTGTGCTTTCTGGCCTGTCCCAAGTGTCACAATGATATTATTACTTCTACAAATGTTTACATATCCTTAAATGTATTGTTTATATCCTTTAAAACAGTAGTTTTAAGCCCCTGTGTTTCACTGCTCTCATTACAATGCAATCACTGTATGACTCTTGCTATGGTAATTGTACTGGCAATTACTGAGGGATAGGAGCAAAAATGTTACACGTGTTAATCTGCTTGTGTTGCACTGGTGTGATGGAAATCAGAAAGGAGAAGTTTCCAACCTTTGCTGCTCCCTGTGTTAAATCATGTGCTGCAGGCAAAAATCGTTCTTTGGTTTTTTGTTGTAATAATTGTGGCTTCTCTTCAGCCTCTGTGTCAGGTCTGCTGCATTAACGGTGCCTTTAACCAGTTGTGTGACCTGGGGACTGTTACACTGGCATTGGTGGCTGAGCAGAACCACCCAGAGTCCCAACTGTGCTGTTGCCTTTTCAGTTCTCAGCTTCCCTTCCTAAAGCTAGTAAGCTACTTACACATAAACATCTCTTTCTAAACATTTCTAACAAATTAATAAACAGTTCCCATTTTCAAGAGTGTCACGATTGCATGGCTTCCTGTGAAATCTGTAGGAGAAGCAAGTCAGTTGAGAGGGAAGTTTTGCTGCAATTTTAATAAACATACAGCAGTGTATGGATTTCTGTAGATTGCTGTTAAAAATACTGTTTTCATAGTGTGAAAGTGGCCACTTTAGTCCTCAGTGGTGCTTAGCTGAAACTACTGTGTTAAGGTGACAACTGATGATGCTGTCAAAAGTCAGAAATATTTTATTATTATTGCTACAATCAGCAGTAACTGCTGTGTTTGACAAGTTTGTTTTGGTAGAGTCAGTTACTGTACATTTCTGATGGGGTGAAACAATATTTTAAAAATATTCTAATATGTGTTCACTGTCAAAACTGTGGTGACTAATATTTGAAACCATTCATACTTTTTTGTTAATTATTTCAAACTGAGCATTTTTTTGAACTATTGCCTCAAATGACCCATTGTTTAACTGTGAATTTCAAGGAGGGTGGAAGCAGGATGACTTCAAATTCATTGACAAATATGTTATATACCTTTGGGAGAGAAGGGGTGCCTGTGTACATTTTCAACTTTTTATTTTAGTCTTGGTAGTCGTTTTCAGTGTAGCAGACCTGTGAAGTTCAGTGTAACTGGTGGTACAAAGACTGGTATAATTGTGTGAATTACTAAATCAATTTACACAAAATAAAAATGCTCCCCTCTTTTTTTTTTTTTTTTGTATGAACAGCTGCAAATTAAATACACCACCATTGCCTTGATAAAATAACTGGATTCTTGGCAATGCTTTTTGTTTTCTGGGAGTTACCTTCTGTTCCAGATTACCCCAGTCAGACTGTACTCTGACCTTGGAAAATCAACTTGAGCAATCGAATTGCTGTGCAGGAACTTAATTTTATTCTTTCCAGAATTTTTCACATTAAAAAATGAAAACTTTTTTCTTGGAGAGCTTATGGAACTTTTAAGGTAAACACATTCACTCATGAGTCTGATTGTGGTCTTAGTGGATTTAATTATGCCCTTTCTGTGCCTTTTAGAGTGTATTCCATAGAATTCGAGGTTGAAAAATTATAGGTTAATCTGTGAAACATGCAGAATGCTACTGAAATTAGCAGTTAATTTTTGAACCTAAGGTAGATGAGGTCCAAGTGACTACCAGCTGGTAGGGCTTTGCAGGCCAGGGTTCATTTTGCTGTTAGAATTTCATGTAGATGTTTCTGTAAATGAAAACAAGATTCTTGTTTTGGATGGAGGAGACTAGAGTTTAATTTACAGTAACTCTGGTGCCTGTCACAAATAAAAGCACAGTTGATGAATTCAGAGCAACTTTTATCAGGATGAACATTTTCTTATGTGTGTTAAGAATTTTATAAACTGATGCACAAATATTATGCTTCTGCAGTACAGCAACACTTAAGAACCAACTTAATATTGCACCTCTTTTGGTCTTAAATCTATCATGCCTTATTTTTATTTTTATGCAAGGTTAGCAGAAGTTTTTTCTGTGCTTGTGATGGTCGTGTTCAGTAGTGTCTGTATAGGAGCAGAGAATTCAGGTGCTGTGTGTAAATAAGAACACTTTAATGTGGAGTTAAATGTGAGGAAAAAAGCTGCCTATAATTTTGGTTTGGCTTTGGCTTTACTGGGTTGCCCATCATGTCTTAATTTAAAGTGAGTCCATAGCAGGTCATCTTTAGTTGCTTTCTACCCACAGTAAATACTCAATCACTACTGCACACTTCAGTTAAAAATGGTGTGTATCAGTTGATGTTTGTATTCTGTTAAATTCAGGTGTGTCTCTGTAGAATGATCTTCCCCAGCCCATCTCAGAAATGCTGTTCAGTGCCTCACGTGTGGGGAATCCCAAAGCACTTGGCCCACAGACTGCCCTGCCATTGTTCTGTACTGATGGACTGAAGGGTTTAGTTGTCATTTTATTAACAGGGGTACTTGAATTTCCTCCAGGCAAGTTTTCAGTAATACAGGATGTCATAGATGTAGAAATGAGGTTTTGAATTGTACATAATTTGAAGAACACAGTTGCAGAAAGTACATTAAGCAAAGGCCTTGCCAAACTCTGCAGAGGCTGAAATTTCCTGAGCATTTGAAGTGCAGCTCCATTTCCAGTGTTCACAGATGTTCAGCCCTGAGCTGCCATAGCTGAGACTCCTTCCTCTGGCATCAAGTGGTGCTGACTTCTGAATACCAGCCATGAATCTCAGCAGAGCTCTGTGTGTCCAGAAGTGCCAGGGATCCACAAGGATTTCAGATGTGTGAGTGATGTCAGAGCAAATGTGTCCTGCACTTCTGTCACTCCTGCTCACAGCAAAGACACGACTCCGGTGCGTGTTCACACAACTGTCATCGTAGTCTTGTCTGTGCTGAGTTTCAGCTGCTAAATCTGCCCTGGCTCTGACTAAATTACTGGGTAGATTCAGCTTTGCACTAGTTTAAAAGCCAAGGTGGAGACAGGAGTTAATGTTCAGAATTCTTCACTGTCCGTGTCGATAACCTTCAGCTTCCCTGGCAGTTCTTTCTTTGCAAGATAAGGAAATGGACAACTTGTGCCCCAAACCTTCAGAACACGAAGTGATCTGAGAGTATGAGGAGTAGCTGCACTTAAATAATCTCCTGGAGTATACTGAGGACCAAGTCCCTGGCATTGGTTCTGACTTCTTAGTTTCTCCTGAAAATACATTTGGGTTTGTTTTTTGGAGCATCCCACCCCTGCCCAGCACATCTGTTTGCCTGTTGTTAGTTTTATACTGTGCTTTTGATGAAGGTTTGCTTGGTTATAAATAGACCTTCTGGTTGTATTTGGGAATGAATTTTAGTGCTGTTTGATGTCCCATCCATCCCATTAACAAGCAGATTTTATGAAGCCTGAAACTCTTGTTTTGGTTTGCCTTAATTTATTTGCAGGAAGAATGTTTTGGTGACTACACAGAAATGCTTTTTATCTTTTTAATAGTGGATGAGGCCCTGAAAGATGAGCTGGTGGTTATTTTTCCCTATTCTTCAGCTACTACGTAGGAATGTCTGACAATGGGTTTATTAACACTTGGTTTGCTGTGGTCTAACAATCAACAATCAAAAGAAAGTGTTTTAAAAATAGATTTTTAGAACCAAGTGAACTTCACATACCTGCTCATCAGTGTGGATTTCCTGTAGCCTCTGGTTCAACAGGGAGAGTGTGTTTTGGGATTCTGAGAGTTCTTCCTCTCCAACCTCCTGTTTTTTCTCAGCTCTTTTTGAGAGTGTAACTAAAAACTGCTTTGAAGATGTTTAATAACAAGACTTGAAGATACAATGTGGCTACAGAGTTGCAAGTTCCTTAAAACCTTTTGGCTTCTTTTCTGTAAGATAACTATGAATTTAGAATACAATTCTCTACCCCCTGACAAATTCTTAGTGTTTTTAATGTACACTGGCCTGAGACCTTGGTTTGTCCTTTCTGGTGTTTATTTAGGAGAGGTAAATGTTGGTTTTACACACTATAGGTTTTGAACTTGGAATCAAGAGGACACATTTGTTTGTGTTTTGATATATAATTAAGAAATTATAATTAACAGTGTTAGAGAACTTGACTCTTTGGAGAGAACATTTTAACTGTGTATTAATAAGTTTATCTCAGTGCATCTCAGAACTGCATTAATACACTTCACACTTCAGTTTGGGGATTTTTTTAGTTTTTTTTTTTTTTAGTTTTTTAGTTTTCCAGCTTTAAAGGAATATGACAAAGGTCTTCATGTAAGCTGCTTTTGGCAATTTAGGCAGCTTAAGTCACATTAATTCTGTGAGGGTGACTGGAATCTGTTGACATATATTAGAAAATACTTATCATAATCTCTTGTGTATGTGGCTCTCAAGCTGCAGTTGCTGAGAAGGGATAAATTTGTGCTGTGTGAGTCAGGTAATCTGGGTGTTCAGACCTTTCCAAGTGTATTTTTTTGTCAGCCTGCCTGTGGCTTCCCCAAGTGTCAATGTGTGGCAGTTCTTGCCAGGGAAAATGTTTTCACATTCCCCAGCCTGAAAGAGGAATTATTATTTTGAGTTTTTTATTCAGTTTGACTCTTTCACAGAGGGGCAGGGAAATCCTGTTTCCATGTTTTTTGAGCTGCAGCTGATGGAGGAGTGAGCTGGATACAGATCTGGGGGTCTCTGCTCTCCTGGTTGGAATATTCAGAGTGCTGTGGTTGCAAGTCCCATTCATTCTGCTGTGTTGTTCTCCTTTAGCTTCTCCTTAGGCTGGTGTGAATAGCTGGTTAACTCGGTTGTTTCTCTATGACCTTTATCTCCTTCAGACATTTCCTTTTGTTTCATGTAAGTTCTACTAAAAATCAGCTCCTCCTCTTCTGTTTGGCCTGACCAGGCTCTGTGGCCTGTTCCTGCTTTTTTGAAAAGAGAAGCTTTGTTGCTTAATCTTCTCTTGTGCTGTTCCACACTGGCCTTGAACTTTGCTCATGTGTTTGTGTTCGTGTTCTCCACTCAGCATATGTTCTTTGAGGACAGGAGTTCCAATGTTAGCAGCAATAGATCTGAAATACATGGTGACTATTAATGGATATAAATTAGTAAGAACAGGCTGCATGTCTTTTCCTGTAGTTTCTCTGTCTCATGGTTGTGCTTTCAGAAATAGAAATGCCTAAAATGAGTATTTTGTTCTAGAAATACTGAGGTGCACCAAGGTAAGGCAAGTGCACAGGATTCAGGGTCCTGAGCAACCTGGTGGTGTGGAGTTGGAATGAGATGATCTTCAAGGTCCCTTCCAACCCAAACCATTCTGGGAATCTGTGATTCCTAAATGGAAAGCTCCCTTACACTACCAGTGTTGAGCATAATCAGAGATATTCAGCACAGACTTTGAACAAGGACCTTCACTTGTTTGAAGGGCCCTGTGGAAAAAAGCTTGGAAAATTTGATACATGCATGCTGTGAGTTTTGTTAAAGAGAAAAAAGAGCTTCCACTTGGAAAATAAGCAATTTTTATTTGTTGTGATAGGAGAATGGGTAGTTCTTGGGGTTTTTTTTTCTTTTTAATTGAATTTTTAAAGTGGTTTTTTGGTTTTCTCTCTGTAGAACATTAGTCTCTATTTGGGAATGCTCTGAGCTGAGCTCTGCTGTGCTGTGCCTTCCTCCTATTGCCACAACACCATAGAATTTGTTATCTTAATTGTATAGAAATATTCTGGAGCACAGTGGTTGCTTTTTTTAATCCTATCTCCCATGTAAGTGCATATAAAATTTGGGGTTTGGCAACCAAGATCCTTGGTGTAAAAGCTAAAACTCCTTTAATGAGGGGACATTCAGTAAAGAGGATCATAAATTCCTGTTGTTTTAATGGTCCTGGATCTGTGGTTATCTCAAGAAATTGTAATTTTAGTATTATTTCTGAATTTTCAAGCACAATCCTGAAATAAGAGAGAGATGTGTGAAAGTGGAATTGCTCATTTGCTTTATTGTGTCCTTCACAGAATGATTGATATGCACATTTTCTCAGTGTGCAAAACAAAATTGTTTTAAAAAAGAACATCTGGGGGAAATGGAATTCTACTGTACACATTACAAAGAACTTCTTACCAGTGGCAGGGTTTAAACTGTGGATTTGTGGGTTTGAGTTGTGGGATCTCGAGTGTTTCATGTGAGCCTGTTACAAACAGTAGTTTAGCAGGATCTGCTTTTGCCAAGGGAATTGTAGAGTTAAAACTCTCCTTTTCTTTGCAGATTTCCCAATTTTCCCATAATTGGGAAATCTGAAAGCTGAAAATGCTGGGGTTCCTGGGGCTCTGTTCACCTTTCTGGTGAACAGTATTGGGCCTGAATTCTGGTTTTAGCTGTGCTGTTCACTGTGGTTTGTGGATTGGCTTCCAACTGGAAACTGAACTCTGTAATTTTATATTCTTTAAAGTTCTGTTGCGTATGATATTTAAAGTCTGGGTCTGTCTCACACTTGAATCTCTTCCTTTTACTGGAATTTAGGACCTGGGCAGCTTTGGAAACCCAGAAGTTAAAGAAATTTCTGACCAAGTGAAAGGTCATTTAAAAAACCAAATTCTCTTGTTAAGAGTTACCTGTAGAAGTTGTTCAGATCATCTGATTCTGGGTGTAAGGGATGCCCCTGGGAGAGCAGCAGGAGCAGCAGATGTGTGCAGTGATACTGGAGGGGTGGGTGAAGCCAGTTGGGGTTTCTGCATGTTTATGCATGTGGAAGGTAAACTCCTAATTTCAGATTATCCCTTCAAAGCTCCCTCTATTTGCTGAATCACATTTGGGTGAATGACTGAAAGTTTGGGTTAGATAATTTCAAGGATGCCTTGGGATACCACTGTGAGTCTTTTTTTTTAATTATTCCTGAGTGATATATTTTTCATCCAGTATTATCACCTTTTTGTACTTCATGGGAAAGGGCTTGGAAGGTCATCAAATTCTTTTAGCTTTATGTTGGAGAGCATGAGGCAGGTGCATCTGGTAGTTTATTTTCTTTTAGAACACACAGTTCTTGAGTTTTCAGAATGTGTTTTGAGGGTGTGGTTCAACATTATCTTCCAAAAGCTTAGTCTTTGAAGAAATCTGAAATTACTTCATGTAAAGTGGAAATGGAGCAGCTTTTTAGGATTTTCTTGTCCATGCAGGAAAGAGTGTCCTATTTCCCTCCTTGGGTCTGGTTAGTGCTTCTCATTTATGTTCCTCAGCAGTCCATCTTTCACTTCAGCATTTGTTACTGGTAGCCCCAGATTTAACACACTGTCCTTCTTCCTTATTCATTTATCTATTTATTAATTATTTCTCCTCTGCATTTGAGTGTTACTCATCTCCCTGGTTTTCTTCTGGGATGCCACATGTTTTTGGGTCCAAGTGGTTACCAAGTTTGGCACTGTTCATCATGGATATGTTTGGTGGCAGACAAAACAATTACTTTGAACTTTAAAGAAAGCTTTAAACCCTCCCATAAACCAGCTGCTCGGTGCTTAATCTGTGTTGCTGAATTAAGTTTTTTCTGTTTTTTTTCTGTGTTTTCTGTTGTATGACCTGAGATTGTGCTCTCTTTGCATGGACTGTGGAGTTGCTTTTCTTTGTAAAAATGGAGCAACTTTTCTATGGCATGGTCTGATAGCATTTAGTCAGAATATTACAGATTTGGATGTATTTAGCTTCATTTGGCCCAGTAAATGCACTTAAAATGTGAACTGGGGTGGCAGAGTACAGAGAAGGAGAAAAATAAAGTGTGAAGAGCTGCTAAGCTGAATTTCCTGCTGAAGGCACATCTCTGTCCTCATTGAGCATTACTTGCTTAAACAAGTTTGAAATTAGAAGACTGAAGTGTTCATCACTTGGCAAAAAAAATAAATACATGTATATATAATAGGAGAGCACTGAGGGGGAAGTACATGTTGGTGCTTGTTTAATGAGGGTGGCTTGGCCAGCCTTGTTCGGATATTCCCAAGCATTCCCTTTTAACAGTGTGAAAAATGTGCTTTTCAGCTACTGGCCACAGGACTAACCCTGGCCAGGATGAGTGTTTAGAACAGGGCTGGGCTGGGCCTCAGCTGCTGCTCACAGGTTTTGCAAGCAGGAGTATCTTGTCACTGGAATAATCTGCATGATGGGTCTTGTGCTGGGTCTGTTTGTAAAAAATAGTGGAGTATTAGTCATGGGAGAAATAGTTTTTTAAAGACTCAAATGCAATATCTAGGATTAAATAATTTTAAATGAATAAAAGTTCTAGAAGTTTAATGTTTTAATGATTTGTGCTGTTTCTTGTGAGAACAGCATGTTTAGAGTTGAGGTACAGAAAAATACATATTTTTTTCCTTGCCCAAGTAAACTTACAGTTCAGTGTTTAGAACTCCCAAGATTTTGCTGTAGCTTTTGTAGCAGCTGCTTACTCTGCAGAATGGAGGGTCCCAGGAAAATGACTGTGCTTGTTACATTTTCTCAGCGTATCTTGCAGTTGTTTTACAGTTTGGCATCTCTGAGGAGCATTGCAGGCTGTGAAATCCAGCCTGGGATCCCAGGAAATCCTGACCAGCTTTGTGTGGAGAGGAAAAACTTGAGTGAAATATCTGTAGTATCATAATAAAGATGGAGACTGGTTTTGTCCCATACCTTGTCAAACTGGTAGTGCAAGATTCTTCCTCTTTAATTAAGTACAACTGTATTCTCCTTTTGCCACAGTGGGTTTGGGTGTGGGTGGGTTTCTTCACTGCCATGGACTCCAAAGATGGAGATGCCTAAAGCTACAACTAAGAAGTTGTGCTGCTCCTTGGTTGTATTGGCTATTAATCAAAATTAATAGGCTGGGGGTGCAGGAGGGTGGTAATTGATATTGTGAAACCCTTGGAATTCACTGATTCAGTGTCACTGAGTGACATTTGTTTTTCTAACACCCCCCAAGTATTGCAGACTCGTTTCTGTGGTAAGTTAAGGTATTTTTCTGGAATATCAGTAGTTGGACTCCTTCGGTATTGGAAGGATTCCTTTGTTATTGACCAGTCTCAACAGATCCTGTTCTGCACAAAGTACCCAAACACATCCCAAGCTGCAAAGCCTGTTTTTCAATGATGACTAAAGTTTTCCTGGTGCATATTTTAGCTGATCTTGAACATTTTTCCAAGCCAAACAAGCTTGGTATGGTTCTGAATACTTTTGTGCCTTATCTGCCCTTTCAGTGGGTGAATTTCTGTACATTCAAGAGCAGCTGAGGTGGAACTCTGTACAGCCACCACAATGAAGTGATTCTGACCATGTGATGGAAGGTTTTCTTCTACCATTGCACATGAATAGATGCCAAGTTTCATGGAAGTGTAAAGAGTGCTCCTGAATTTCCTGTGGTTGCTGGAAGGCAGCTGATAGCTTACAACTGTTGTAATGGTTCAGCTTTTGGACTTCCTTACTCAGAAGTTCCACAGTGTTGCCTCAGTAGGGGCAAAATTTTATAAGAATTTTACAGAGACAAGTGAAGAAAATAACTCAAAACCAGTATTTCCAGTTGGTGTTCAGTGTGTTCATTTCTTGTTAATCCTCTGTGCATTCTATTAACTTGCAGGGTTGAGTTCACAGCTCCCTTGAGTATTTGTAGAAACCTTGAGGAAAAAACAGGTACTTTGGTGGAGTTCAACGTGCAATATTTGAACACATCTGTGGCCTTAAATGTGGTTTAAAAGGCCACGTTAAAAAGGCTGTGGTAAAAATGGGTCATGTCTGCTCTGGGTTAACTGAAAATAAAAAACTGAAAGCTGTGATCTGCCATGCTTGGAACAAGCTCTGTTGGTTTGTTAAGGCTGGTGAAATGATTACCTGGAGAAATGATGGATTCTCAGTGTTTTGGCTGGTTGTTGTACAGAAAGTGCGAGAGAGGAGCGAGTGGATGAAGTTTTCTGACTTGTTTAAACTTCATGTCCTCCTTCCTTAATGTCACAGACCTACAAAGAAGTTGTAGAATGCAGCTCTGGCTTATTTTTGTTGCAATGTGCTTATTTCCCAGCACGTCACCAGCAAACAGTAGAGATAATGTGTGACTGTGGAGGAGGGAGGTCTGGAGACACTTCAGAGACTCTTGAGTGCAGCCCACGGTGTGTGACTGGGACTGCTGGCTCTCCAGTGATGCACAGAGATCCATTTTTGCATGAGGCTTTTGCACTACTCCTGCTTTGCTGGGTTTAGGGAAAATGAACTGCAGGAGTTGAGGCCGCAATGGTTGTGCCAGCCCGGGTGGGTCAGACAGGCTGTGGTTGATGGTTGCAGTGTAGGTGGTTCCTGTGTGCCCGTCCCTGTGCTTGGCTCTGAGTGCAGGCTCACTTCCAGCCTGCTCTGTTGGGTGCAGAAAGGCTGAGCACTGATTGATGTGGTGGAAGGAAAACCTCTGAGAGGGGGGTTTATGGATCCAGCCATCTTTAGGTTCTTTTACTCCCCCACGCCCCAAATAGGACACACCTATAAGAAATGTGTTGGATAAGGGAAGGGAGGCTGTAGGAGGGAGGGAATTGAACTGATGTTTTCTACCTCCCTTTTCCTGTTGCTCCTGCATTCCTTTTGCAGTGCTGCCAAATGCCACCTTTCCTCATTTATGTTTTCTTGCAGTGCCTCTGGAAAGCTGCGAGTACTGAGCTCTGGATTTAGTGCTTTGTAGTTCAGGTTCAGTGAACTCTGTGCATAAATTTAAGCAGGATGGTAACTGGAAACCTCCTTATTACCATGGAGACTTGGTCTTGCCGTAAGCTTTTCCACTTTGCTCTTGAGCATATGTTTGGTACCTGCTGGCTGTGAGCTGGGAGATCTTTTTGGCTCTTTGCTTGTCGAACACCAGGCAGTGGATTCTGCTTTCAACTCCCCAGTGAGCTGGGAACAGCGAGAGTTTCATTCCAGAGCAATAACATTATGCAACTGTAAACACGTTAAAACTTAATTGCCTGTTTAGGATTGAGCAGCGTTAATGAAGAGGCCTAGATGGGTCAATCCAGGAGGTGAAAGAATATTGTGCTAAGAAAGAGAGCTGGAATGATAAGAAGTTACTCATGGTTAGTATTTAGTCAGCTGGCAGCAATATTCACTTGAGTGTTCTCATGCAGTGTTACAGGTTTTGATGGGGGGGAAAACCATGTATGTTCCTGGAGTCAAGGGAAATACAGACTTCTGGTAGTTAACCAGGGGTGGTACTAATCATATTAAGTGTCCCAATTCCACCAGTAGGAATGGGAGAGGTTTTTTAAGAGTAAAGAAATCTGCACCTGTGTTTTAGTGGTTGTCAAATTTTGAGTTATAAAATGTCTTAT
>JAOXXN010000065.1:6846346-6871407 GCA_026770055.1 Myrmophylax atrothorax | reverse complement strand
ACTAATTATGTAACAAGCTCCAGTGTATTCTCACTCAGCTCTAGCTGGAAAAACAGCTATTTTGAGCATGAAAAGCCTTTCAGTGTTCTGAAACGCAAGAATTTGACATATCCGTATTTTAATTATTCCCTTACACTCTCTTTTAAGTTGTTGGGGGTTTTGAGAACAAAAGATAAACTGCTTTCATAGGACTGATTCTCTTGATTCCAGGTTGGTAAATCCAGGCTGCCTGATACTTACTGGAAATTAATTTCACAAGGTGAAAAGCAAAATATTTTTCTTTGCATACTCTAGGCTGATTTTTCTCTTTCTCATTAGCACATGCCAGAGATATGGAAAGGTGGAAAGCAATTTGTTTTATTCCCTGGAACAGGCCAAATATAATCTGTCTTGGTGGTTGGTTTTTTTGGATTTGTTGCTGTGAAAGTTTTGTGGTTGGTTTTTTTGGGTTTTTTTGCTGTGAAGGTGTGTAACTGTATTTTCTTCCATGGCTGGATTTAGTGATGAAAATGTGTCAGTTCTTTTCAGTTTTAACTCTCATTACCCTTCAACTATTTCATAATTCTGATTCTTAGCTTTAAAAAACCCCCAAACAGGACTGGTGGGACCTGCTAGGTACAAAAATTTGCTTGGTAGGAATGTTCAGTCATATTTGGGAGTAGTGTGTTATTTGATGAATTTAACATGTTGGGGTTTTTTTGTTACATATCTTTCCATCCTGTATATATTTTACAGCCATGTTGTATCCTGTAATCCATGATTCCTTGTGTACTCGAGAGTGGTGCTGCATTTCCTTGTGGAATAAGATTTTTTTGCTTGAGCAAATTCCCCAAAAATGTACAATACACATCCCTAATACACAGGTCATGTGAACAGCCTTGCAGTTGATCCAACTTTTGGAAGGATGTTTATATTGTGACCTTGAAAATACTGAAGGTTGAAGGCCAGCTCTGATGGTTGGTGTAGAAGAAACTCTCTTGCTTTAAAAGATCATGGAGTTTGTGGACAGCTCCCCCCAAAATGTATTCCTGAACAAGCTCAGTGTAGCTTTTTGTTGAGAGTATTTATTTCTGACACCAAGAGATGTGTGTGGAATGATTGGGTTGAGGCAGAAAGTTACTTTCCTTAGTAAACATTTCAGTTTAGGGCAGAGTATGGGTGTTTGCCAGAATGTTCTGATCAACAGGGACTATTTCCCTGGTAAATTCAACACTCTCTCTTCATTCAGGTGCTCTGAAGCGCTTGTTGTAAGTCCCATTTTTGTCAACCCTCAGAGCTGTGTTTTTGTTATTTTGATGGCAGCCAGGAACAGAGCAGAACTTCATTCTGATGCTCTCAATCTTAATTACAGAAAAATAATTAGCTTTTTGGATAAGTAGAAACTTTTCTTGGTTTTTTTTTTCCCTTTAATTCTTTCTGTGCATTCATCTAATGCCGAGGAAGAAATGAATGATGACACAACTTGGAATTTTTTGAGATTATAAAGTTGCAGACAGTTTCTCTCCTTTTGAATTGCTTGAGGAAATCACACATTGTCTAAGCACTAAAACTAGAAAGGACATGTCTTCTGGCAGTGTCAGCTGAAACTAAGGACCTTCAAATGTTCTTTATTAGGCAGCTCACGGGACTCAAAGCAACTGCATTTTGTCAAAACAAACAGCACTTGAGGTATTATGCAATGCCAGAATTTCATGCCAGTGTGTTTGTTCAGCAGCAGCAGAAATTCCTGTGTGCTCTGTTGGTTTGGCTCATCTGGCAGTGTGATGGGTCGTGTCATAATTGATGTATTTGTGCCACCACTTGTATTTGCACACAACTGTGCAGTGCAGTGGAGCTCTGTGCTCCATCCATCTGAAGAGTGAGTAGAATTCCTTTCAAATATGCAGCTGGTGAAGCTCATGCAGGGCCTTGGGAACTCCCACAGGTGGGACTGGGAAGGCGTAGGAAAAGGTTGGATGTGAAGAAACATTTCATAGTACAGTCAATTTTTCTGCCAGCTCCAGTGAAACCTGAAGCAGATTTTTCTTGATTTCCTTGCACTCAGAACCCTTTTGTAGTTTGTTTTGTGTGTGTAAAAGTTCTAGCAGCTGTATTTACTTTTTTTTTTCCCCCTTAGTGTATTTTCTGGCCATTTTGAAAGTAGTAGGCCTTTTTTTTATTTTTTTAAGAATGCAAATGCATTACTGCAGTGAAATATTTATATGGGTGTAATTACTAAGTGGGGTAGAGAAATCAAGTCATTTTTTAGCAGTTGAAAAAGGAAAATAAATAAAGACTTTTTGCAGTTATTATTAACCAGTGAGCAGATTTTAATTTAGGAAGAGGGTATGTAGGGGTGGGTTCTGCATCTGTGATGGTGGTATGTCTGTCTTTGCCACTTTTGAAAGACTGATCCATGAGTAATTCCGAAGGAGTTCAATGCACGTATAGATTGTGCAATGGATTTTTTGTCTTTTCAGTCAGGTATATTTTAGAATAAAGTTTACCAAATGAATCTTGGGAATTGCAGGGTCTTTGAACTGTGCCTGCCTATTTTAGCTGCGTGTTAGAATCTGCAGAGTGCAGTGCAATTGGTTGATGTGGCCTTTTGTTTTGAAGCATGTGCTTTGTGCCCTGAATTTTGCTGCAAAACAGCTCCGTCCTGAGCTCTCACCGTTCAACAGAAGGTCTTGCAGAGTCTGGGAAGTTTGGAGGAGCAGAGTTTGTGCACACAGTGTGTCTCCTCTGAGCTGGCTATTTGTGTTGTTCACCTTGTCTGGATCATCAGCTGTACTAATCCATTGTTTATTAGTGTTATTTTAGACAACTAAGAGGACTATTCCTTACTAACATTTCAATGTTTTCTCATCCAAGTGCTTCTGAAGTTTCACTGGCCACTGCAGCGATTGATGCATATTTATTTTCACATCCCAAACTGTGTTAGTAACAATGAGGTTTTTTCCCATTTCCTACAAGCTTTCTTCCAAAGCATGGATTTGTTCACATTCACACTTTTACTGCTAATTTTAATTTCCAGTGTGGTTCAGATTACAACTTAAATTATGCCAGAGTAGGTAGGTAGATAAGGTAATGCTTCCTATTTGCTTCTAAATGTGGTGTATGGTTGTACCTTAATTTTGTTCAGTGTGTGCTCAGGGAGTTGATAAAATGTTCAAGTGCCTTTTATGTTGAGGTTTTTTAGTGAGACTGTTGATGGAGAGAAGAAGGGGGTTAGGGAGCAGTGACTCTTTCAGATATTGGTGCCATCTTTTCCTGACAGAAGCCCGAAAATGCAGAAAGCTATTCTTTATTCTTGACTACAGTGTGTTCACAGTAGCAATAAATGCACAGTAACTGATGTGAGTTCCCTCAATTCCTGTTCCCTGATGACACTGCACCCTTATGTACTATTTCACTTTGGCTGGGCTTTGTTCACTGACATCTTTATTGAATTTCAAGTGTGAGCCTTGTGAAGGCTTTGAGCCCCCAGGCTTTGAGAAAATTCTGATTATAATCCTCTGAGATTTCTAGCAGGACTGCAGGGAAAGGGCTGCTCCAGTTCTGCTCTGGGAGATGTGAAAGAAGGCAGAAATGAAATTCCAGTATGTAGCTGTATTCTGGTAGATGTCAGGGCTATGTATTGTCTCTCACAATTATGTACTGACTTGAAATTTACTGTGTTTTCTGACTTCTTTATTGTTCTGTGCTTAGTGCTCCATTTCATGGTGTGTCCCTCAGCAGTTGTTGAAAAAACCAACAAAAAACCAAAACAAACACAAAAGAAAGGGCTCTTTGAAACCTTAACAAAGTGCATCAACAAATATGTTTTTCCCCTTGCTTACCAGGGAAACCCCAACTCAAATATTTAATTGCCTTGAGAGACAAATGAGTTTTCCAAAGCACTGCTCAAACATCTTGGGTTTTTACATGTGTTTTTTTTGTCTTTACAGTTGGTAAGGTAACAGTTTTAAGTGTTTGAACTTAAGCTTGACTGTCCTGTTGTATTGGCTTTAGCCATCTGAGTGCTTCAAGAGATTGTCAGGTGTTCCCATGAATCCACTCTCACTGTATCCTGGTGTTTCTGTCTGGTTTATTCCAGGAATTTGCAGCGCTTACAAAAGAGCTCAATGTTTGCAGGGAGCAGCTGCTGGAAAGGGAAGAGGAAATCGCGGAACTGAAAGCAGAAAGAAATAACACAAGGGTTAGTTCCTTGTCTTCTCCAAGCTCACCATTGTTAAAGCATGGAGGAAAACACTGAATGTTGAATTTGAAAAGCTAAAAGTATTTTTTTCCCCTGGGATTTGCACGTGAATCCCTATGGAAGTGCAAATGTGTGTTGATGAAGAAAGTTTGGAAGCTGCTGCACAGCCCCAAATGGTGCTGTGCAGAATCAGGAACAGCTTGTAAGGCTGCACTGTGTGTGCCACTGAGCTGTGTGGTTGTGAAAGTGTTGTGCTCACACAGCTCCTGGATCAGAGCAGGGCAGTGGGTGGGTTGGAGCGAGCTGTGAGCAGCTTATGCTGCTAAGGCAGGTCAAATGCTAAAATCCGGTCCTTCCACTTGATGCAATGTTCTTCATCTCTGAGATACTGTTCTTCATCTCTGAGATTTCAAGTTTAGAACTCAAAAGTCTTCGTTTTAGGAGGCTAAATTTTCTGCAGCTTTTCAGAGCAGGAATAAACCTTGTTCCTTCTCTTGCTTTAGCTGTTACTGGAACACCTGGAGTGTCTTGTGTCCAGGCACGAGCGATCGCTCCGGATGACTGTGGTGAAGAGGCAAGCTCAGTCTCCAGCAGGAGTTTCTAGTGAAGTAGAAGTTCTCAAAGCACTAAAATCTTTATTTGAGCACCATAAAGCCCTTGATGAAAAGGTAATGAAATACATTTCTCATCCTGTCCCTCGTTCTTTTGTGTGGGCCACACAGGTTTTATACTGAAGTTGTGGATGTGTCTGAACTGTAACTACATCAGTAGCTGCTCTCCCAGGTTAATGTTGAAATGAGTCAAGGGGCTGTGGTTGATTCTAGTGCTTCATTAGTTAATGTAAACTCAGCATGGTTTGGGGCAGTACCTTTGCTGTAGGATTGCATACAGTTTCTTCCCTGTACAATGTCAGGATTCAGCCTTTTGATTATCAAATCCGAGAGAGAACAGGAGGAGAGGAATCTGCTTACACTGTGATATGAAGCTGAATTAAAGGAGCCCCTCCCTTCAGCTCTGCCTGATACTGGCAGCAGGATATGCAAATCCTCAAGTTCACTGTGGCTTTTGTTGCCAACTCACAGTTTACCAAACTTTCCTGGCCCTTGTGTATAAAACCTGGGAAATTACTTTAAGCAGAAATAAGCAAAAGCCTCCACACTCTGAGCCTTGGAAAAGGACAAGCAAATTCTGGGCATGTTCAGTTCTTGCCTAAATGTACAAGTCATGTTAAGATACAGTTTGGTTATGACAAAAGAGGAAAAGCAAGAGTTTTAAGATGCACATTATTTGGCTAGTTTTTTGTGTTGTAATTAGTACTGACTCCAGATGAAGCAGATCTCTAAGTGTGGTGGAAATAGTGTGATTTATTATCTGAATGGTACGTGAAATTGATTTCTTTTTGATTGGAATGATTACAATTAATGTGAAATTACCCTTTCAGGTAAGGGAGAGATTACGAGTAGCACTTGAAAGATGTAGCTTATTGGAAGAAGAACTAGGTACTACACATAAAGAGGTAGGTTTCTGCCTTGAAAGTTCAGTCTCTTGTGTGCATTGTGGGCAGTTTAGTCAATATTTGTACATAGTAATTTATTAAGTTTCACTTTCACTTCATGCTTTTGTTGTTTTGCCAAATGGAATAACTATTAATTTTTAACTTGGTTGCTTTGAAAGAGCAGGAGAGGCAGAAAACAAACCTCAACCCTCTGACACCTTCTCCCCCAGAAAAACCCAACAACAAACCCCAAACAAAACACAACAAAAGAAACTCATATGGCTTTAAAATAAGAATTTTTGGATTTCAGTGGCATGAGTTTCTGAGTGCCTGTGCCATGTTTTACCAATAAATACCTTGCAGTGGAATCAGTAAATGTTTTGCTCCTTTGCTTTTGCAGCTGTTCCTTATATTATTAGTGAGAAAGGAACTGACTTGAAACATGTGTGTGTAAACTTTTTTTTTAGTTAATGATTCTGAAAGAGCAAAACAATCAGAAGAAAACACTTCCAGATGGGATGCTGGATATAAATCATGAACAAGAAAATACACCAACTGCAAATGGGAAGGTACAGCTATTTTCCCTGTTTGGTTCAGTTGACATCTGATTCTTAATCACTAGCTGTAACATTTTAAGTTGAAACTATAGTAATGTATTTTTAGTGATCTTCTAATTAAAAGGTCTTAGTTACCACAATTTCAATTTTTGCAGTCTATCCAGTAATAAAATTATCTTTGAGGAGGGATGTTTACAGGTGAGTAACAGTTTGTTTTTCCATCTTATTTGTAACCTCAAATATGCTCCTTTTTCCTGTTTAATAGAGATCCTCTGATGGTTCTTTATGCCATGATGAAAACCTTGCTAAAGTGATTGAACTCCAAGACATCATAGATAAGCAAAATAAAGAGCAGACACAGATGAAAGAACGTCTCACTGCTCTGTCCAGTAGAGTGACAGAGCTGGAAGAAGATCTGGACACAGCTAGAAAAGACTTAATAAAATCTGAAGAAATGAATACCAAGTTACAGAGAGATGTACGAGAGGTGAGGAGGGAACTTGAGGAGTTTGGGTAGTCACAAAATAATTTAGAAAACTTTAGTCTTATTGGTGCTCAGTTGAGCCTTTATGCTTTTGAATGTCTTTGCTTTGGTAGGTGAGAAGAGAATTGTGTAAGGCATGATCATTCTCTGGTTTTTTAATATAAAAGATCAGTTGTTTAAGAAAATTTGTCTTTAGGCTAAATGTAGGACTAACTAGATATTTCATTAACATATTGGAGATTTAGTATGGCAAACTTGAACATGTTCCTGAAAAGATGCAGGATCTTGTCATAAATGCCAAGCTTATTCATGGTGTTTGCATTTTTAAGAGGTGCACATGGTTGAGGAATCACTCTGAATTCTGTGCTGTGATTGACAGTTCCTGATCCATCACTAATCTCCAAGGTCCCAGGTATTACAGTGTACCGAAATTACACAGAAAGGGTGCTTAGTTAAGTCCAAGAGCACTTTCTGACCATCCCCATAAAGATTTGCTGTTTGTACCATTGAAAGGGTAAGCAGCAGATCTGTGGTGTAACAAAGACACTGAACTTGTAAGCCTTAGTGAGGCTGTTCTTTCTACTTCATTCTATACCGAGAGAAATAACAGAAATACCTGATTTTTTATTTTTTAATTTTTATTATTTATGGGTTTTTTTCCCCCCAGTTTGATCACTAAGTAGTTCTCTCTTCTGTTCTAAATTCTGTCCTGTGTCTTGCCCAGACCATGGCCCAGAAGGAAGACATGGAGGAGAGGATCACAACTCTGGAGAAACGCTACCTCGCTGCACAACGTGAAGCTACATCTGTGCATGACCTCAACGATAAACTTGAAAATGAAATTGCCACTAAAGACTCCATGCACCGACAGGTTGGGGTTTGAAATGAGACACAATGCATTTTGCTCAGCAGAAAACTAATGGAATTAGTTACTGTTCACGCTCTACTGAAGCACTTTAGGAAGATAAATGTCACCTGTAGTTTGTTTTTTTCAGTAACTGGAAGTGGGCATTATACAGAGTTTTACCCTGGGAATGAAGATGAGAGAGTTTTAGTGGGAGAGGGAAATGATTTTGAGAATTTCAGTGCACTTCATTGCAGTGCAACAGGGCTGATGTCCCTATTAATTGTGGATTTTGAAGTTACCATATGTGTATTCAAGCATCTTCAATTTTGTGTATGAGAATTACTTATTCTAAGCTGAAACACTTTCAAAACTTGTATAGTGTGGAGTGATTTTTATAGCCTACAATAGTAGTGAATATTGCTTTAGTGGAAGAGGAAATTTGACATATGCTTGACATGAAATACTCCAACTTTATAAACCAGAAATGGTTGTTTAGCCAATCCCTTTCTTATTAGAGGCAGTAACTCCTGGTCAACAAGAGAAGTTCTCTTTAGTAAAATTCATAAAAGTAGTTGTATGCACTTAAAAAAAACATTAAATTTTGCTGTAATATGCACAGTGTTATTTAAAACATGGAGGAATTTGTTCCTTGTCTTAGCACAGCCTTGTTATAGAAAATTACAGCTTGTTCTTTGCTGCTTTGATGAAAATGAATTACCATGTTTAACCCCAGGCTTTGTTTGATTGCCATCCTGTCAGAGTGAAGATAAGAACAGGCAGTTGCAGGAACGACTGGAACTGGCTGAGCAGAAGCTGCAGCAGACTCTGAGGAAAGCTGAGACACTGCCAGAGGTGGAAGCTGAGCTGGCCCAGAGAGTTGCAGCCCTTACAAAGGTGAGGCACCTGGCAGTGTCTTCCAGACTGTGCTCCGTTGGTGTCCCACTGCACCAAATCTCTTCTTTGTGTTGACTTTGTTACACTGTGCTTCTGGTTTTTCCACAAATAATTTAGAAAATATTTATCACTGTTCTCGACTTTTTCCACTCATCTCTCTGAAGATGCCCTTGAGTTACTCTTTTTTATTTTTATTTTCATTTTTAATTTTTTTTTTTTAATTTCCGCTCTTTGGAACCTTAGCAGGTTTTCTTTTAATGATGTTACATTATGAAAATGGCTCTCTGAATTATTGTTTTGGTGCTTTTTATTGAAATCAATTCAATAGTAGGCAGAAAGTCTTCTAAACATGAACTGTTTGTGAAGGGGAAACCTAAAATTCTTCCTCTGTTAACCAAGTAAAAAATGTGGGGAGAGAGAAGTAACGATACTAATAAATGAAGATTTTTAGAGGGCTCCAAATGGAATAATGAAGTCCGAAGAATTCTATTTAGTAACTACTTTTCAAGTGTGTGTATGTGTGTGTGTGTGCTTTCTTCTGAAGTTTTAGTTTCATTTCTTTCCCTGTTATCTTTCCTGTCCCTAACTGGCTCTGTAGTCTGACCTCTTGTCTCCTGGGAGCTCTGCTGCTAAAGATGCAAAAGTGTTGGAACTTGCCACCAGGCTTAGGAAGGTAGAATTTGGATGGTAGTCCTTGTTTCTGCTTGCTGCTTCCTGCTTTGCCATGGTTACTAACACAGGCTCACATCGTCCAGACCAGTGAGGGAAAGCTGAAACTGCACTGAGTTTTTCTTTTTATTTGTTTTTAATTCCTGGGGATATGAATGGACTTCTGCTGCTGCAAACTCATTTGTGTAAATAGCAGTTGATTCATGGCACTTCAGGATGAGAGGTTTCATCATTTTGCTACTCCCATATGAACTCTTGCAAGGTTTTTGGTACAGAAAAGCATCTGTTCTGCATTTTGTGTTACCATAAATGGCACTTGTGCAAAGCATGTTAGAATATTTTTGTGCTTCAATGTTTCTATGCTTTTGAAACCTGAAAAAAGCCGACCCCAATTCTAATTTTGTTTTCCAACTGACAGGCTGAGGAGAGGCATGGCAACATCGAGGAGCGACTGAGGCAGATGGAAGCACAGCTAGAGGAAAAGAATCAAGAGCTTCAAAGGGTATTGTACAGAATTTTGACAAAGATACAAAGCTGAAAGAAAGAACTGAATCCCCTTCATGGCTGCCACCACTCAGCAAAGCTGGTTTTATTTCTCTCTTTAAAATAAAGCCAGAGTTTGGGCTGATATTTGAGAGATTTGAGTCACTGTTCTATGTCTCACCTGATAACTCAAGGCTGAAAAGGCTCCAGTGAAAGTTTGAAAATAGAAAATACCTCATTGCTAGTTACACTTCCTGATGAAGAGAGAGATCAGAAACTTGCTGAATCAAATGACTATGGAAAAATTGGTTCCTGGGTTGTAAATGAAATAAGTTCTGAAATCTGCTTTTCCTTGAGATGTAAGCTCAGATTTGCAAGCTTCTGATCTTGAACAGTTATTAAACTCTGAAGTGTCTCTTGTACTCCCTTACAGAGCCCTGGAGGTCCATGGGAAAAATAGTTCTATTAAAGAAAATGCGTGTTAAAAAAAGCTTCCTGCTTTTGTAACCTGCCAATTGTTATGGACATTGAAAATTTCAAGTTATTTCAGTAGCTCTTGTGTATCTTAGGCCAGACAGAGAGAGAAGATGAATGAGGAGCATAACAAGCGTTTGTCAGAAACCGTTGATAAACTTCTGTCTGAATCCAATGAAAGGCTCCAGCTTCACCTCAAGGAAAGGATGGCTGCCCTGGAAGATAAGGTAACCAATCCCATTCCAGCCTATACCTTCATTAGAATGCTCAGAATTCTGTGGTGATTAGTGCATTTTGCAATGTGGCTGTAACTTCAGGAAATAAATATGAAATCCTTATTAATACGTAGTTTCTCGTAAGGCTGTTTTTAGTGTGGATTTTGGAAGTCTGTACTTCAAATTCAGTTTTTGAGGTTGGCCCTGGGCTTTGCACTGCAGTGTTGAGAAGGCATCTTTTAAGAATCTTTATCCTTTCCTGGCTGATTGGTGTGGATTGCATAAATAGACCCATCCAGTGTAATACAGGAAGCCTAAATAATTAGGATTAGACCTTTGGCCTTTTCAGTTCAGTTTCTTTTGGCTGCTTTTGACTGTACCAGTTCCCTTGAGTCCTTGTGTTTCTTGCAAGTTGAAACACCCTTGTGTTTTCTTCCCTGGTAGACAATTTTGGTACTTGTTACAATAATGTAAATGGGCTTTTCCCTGTATTGTCCATGCACCTCTTGGAGCTTTCCCTTGCATTCAGTTCATGTTCTGACTTTGCACACACTGTTTACTTCTTTTCTTTCCCTTCTGCTTTTGTCTTCTGAAGTGGCACTTTGCTTGATGCTGACGTAGAATTGCTTTGTCTTGAATTAAAAAATACTTGGTTTCTTTTACTGGAGGGTGAAATGACCATCTTGGAAATGTTTCAGTAAAAGATGTACGAATTTTGTTTTAAAGTCATGGCAATAGAACACTTCAGTATGGAGAATGATGTATTCAGGCTCTCCCTAAATGTTTGATTCCTCTTGCATTCTTTCAGCTCAGTAATTCCAGGACTCTGCTCCTCTTGGATAATTACAGGGATTTAGTTCCTTCTTTTCCCTGCTTTTTCACTCTCAGAGCTGGGAGGAATTGAATAGTGCAGAACAAATGTAGGTCCTGGTGACTCTCATCCTTGGAGCTGATGAGAAAGGGGCTTATCTGACATCTATGGCTGCAAACTGTGCCTTGTGTTTTTTGGTTAACATTACTATTTTCAACATCACCAACTGCTTCAGAAATTCCAGTTATGTGCCATGTTATGACATCAACAGGGTTGCTTTAACAGTCTTTTTAAATTCAATTTCTAAGAAATACATGACTGCATTGGTTTTTTTAAGTGCTTGAATATTGGGGGAGTGTCTTAGGGTTGACCCAAACTCCCTTTTGGCTTTCATAATTTCCTTCATGAATAATGAGGAAAATCTGCTTGTCCTTTACTGTAAGTAACAGCTTCTGTAAGAAGTTCCTTTTGAGGCTTCCAGCTCATTCTTTTATGGTAAGTTAGGAAGAAATGTGCTGGTAAATTTTTAAGACTTTGTTCTGATCACTTGGTCTTTTTCCCGGGAATGATTTGTTTTTTCATGTATGAAAATGTATTTGCATCTTAAACATGTAATGAAGGTATTGAGTCTCATTTTTTCCTTGCTGTCGCATACTGCAGTCATGTGCAGTAGAAGGAATTAATTTTGATTGTTGTAGCTCTCAAATGTTATTTCTCAGGGCATTGTTGGTGTGAATTTGGAAAATGCTTTGAGTAGAGATTGTAACAGTCGTAAGTATTTATATTTACTGTTCAGAAGTCCTGGTGTAACTGTAAAGACAACAGCTCTGATGTTAAGGAAAGCAGTGTTGCAGTTCTGGAGGTACAGTACATCCAAACAATGACTGTGGAGTAAATTTTTTGGGTCAAGCAAGTGCAAATAGAATGAAAACTTAAGGATAATGGCTGCTAATACCTTAGGAACTACTCAGTGAATTACTTTGAATTATTTTAGCTGCCTAATTCCTTCTTTTTCCTAGTCAGACTTTCTCAAACAGAGCTTTAAAAGGCTGCTATTGCTATTAAAAATTTATGGAACCAGTATTATTATTAAATCCATTATTTAGAGGGCTGTACACCTGGAAGGAGAAACCTTCAGCTATAATCAAAGTGAAATGATGGGAGCAGTAGTCTCTGTTACTTAAGATGTATAGTGTTGACTGGATTTTTATTTTATACTCCTCATGATCTTGTTTTTAAAGTGTAAAGCTTTTTATAAGTGATTTAATTGGTGATACCTTTTATTTTAGAATTCACTTCTTCGAGAAATTGAAAATGCAAAAAAACAAATAGAAGAACTTCAGCATGAGAAGGTACAACTGCACTTCTGAAATACTCTGATGGAACATAATTGCTGCTTTGCTACATAGCAGGATCAGATTTTAATTCCCTGTAAAACTTTAACATTACCTGGTCTGCTTAAAAGAAGGGAGCTGTTATTGTTCGTTTTGTGGTATTGTGTGCCTCAGTTTTATGAGGATTTTATAGGGAATACATAATCTTTTATTCAAAGGCTTAACATACTCCTGAATATGTGAAGTGCCTGGATGTGCTAATCTGCCAAAGTTTGGAGGTTGTGTAGACTTTTTATGCTGTGGTACATATGATGGGCAAAAAGAGAAGAGAAACACTTTTAATGTTGAGTATTTTCCTCATAAAGTTTCTTTTAAAGCACTGGATATCATGAAATGCTTGTGCAAGTGCAAGAATTTTTTTCCAATATATTAGACTTGGCTGCTGCTTTTTAATAGCAGCTTTCTTGTTGTGCTTGCCCTGGAAATGGCAAATTCCCTCCCTGAATAAGTGCTGGGGCCTTTCATATCTTTGCATCCTTGAGCAGTGGCAGTTGGTTTTGTGGTCCCACTGTCTGTTCTGAAATGATACTTCCTATAGTTCATTAAATCACTGCATCTCCCCACACCATTGCAGTGTTTAGAGTTAGAGTTTAGAGGCTGTGCTTCTGTAATAAAATGAAGAATGTTCTGCAGAATGTGCTTGGAATCCCTGTATGTGCAGGCCAGCAGTTTTTCACACAAGGCACAGATGTTCATCATCAGCCACTTTTTATTGGTCTGCTGTTGTTTTCTCATTGATTGAATTTCTCTGCTGGCAAATTCTGAGTTTCTGGAGTGTGTAAAAATGTCCAAGTTAAAGGTGAATGCTTTAGAATCTTCTGTGCAGAGAGCTTGAAAAAATCTTCTTGTTTCTTACTAGTATCACTTAAAGAATAAAGTTAGTAGCATGTGAATTTGATTTTTAAAATACATGTTGTCATTACTAGGGTCAGTGCAGAGAGGCAGCAGAGTTATTCTGGGATGCCCTTTTGTGGCAGTGCTGCAAAACAATTTTTGCACTTCACATTGTTAATGGGTGTGTTTTAAAATCTGTTACTTCTGAGTTTCATAAAAATGAGGTCAAACCCCTAAATGTTAGTTTATAAATCCCTGTTTGACACTGACTGTTTTTTAAAGCATATTGTTATGTATTTGATTTACCTATTTTTGCAGGATCAACTTGCAATAAATGTTGATGCATTAAGGGCTGAAAATGACCAAGTGAGACTTAGAGCCACATCACTTCATCATGGGTACCAGCAGAATTTTTTTTTCCATTTTCTTTAAAGTCACTATGCTAAATGTAATTTTGTCTGTTATAAGTGAAAATACCTCAGTCATATCTATAAAAAATACTTCTAGATTTAATAAATACTTTTAATACTTTTTTAAATAATACATTTATAAAGCAGTTTTTACAGTGCTTAGAAACAATTGGCACTGGTGGGATGAAAGGAATCATTTGGGTGATTTTTTTTTTAGGTTTGTTCTCCCCTTTGCCCCCCTTTGTAAGGATGAAATGTTTGTTTGTGTATTCCAGCAGGCCAGATTTCAGATTCCCTGTGGCATCCTCCTCTGTGGGTGACACTCACCCAGACTCCTTTGGCACCTCCTCTGTGTTAAGGCGTCCCCAGAAGGGGCGTTTGGCAGCTCTCAGAGATGAGCCTTCAAAGGTAACACAACTCTGAAATCAAAATACAGATAAAATTGTGACAAAAAAATAGGTTGCGTAGTGCTACTCATTGCAGGGAGTTTTTAGAATCTACCTAGCAATAAAGTGGGTTTTACAGATCCTGTTTTACTAACTAAGGCACAGCTGGTGTTTTTAATTGGTAGCAAGTAATTGCAAGATTATGGTTTTAATTCCAATTTTGTTTTTTAATTTTGCTAAGCCCGTAAAATATAATTTGAAACGGTCCTATTTTTGTGTCTGTACACTAATCTAATGTGTTACTGTTCTGCAAGCAATTACAAGTCCCTTTCAGGACTGATTCCAGAATTCCCATGGAATTTGTAGCAAAATTCTACTTTAGTTTATAGTGTGTACAGCCAAGATAGTGATGTTTGAATTTATTCCACAAGCCTGTTCATTTTGCATCTTCCACTTAAGTGAAATTTAAAAGTTTCCTGCATTACAGCTTTTTTTTCTTTACATTTCTCTAAAACTTGCTGTCTTGATGGATGCATTCAGCATGTAAGTGGACTTACAAAAATTATTTTAGTCATCTTGAAAATCAGTAGAAGCATCATGTTTTTGCTCTTTGAATTTGGATTTATTTTTTTTTATGGATTCTTTTAGGTTCAGACTCTGAATGAGCAGGATTGGGAGCGAGCTCAGCAAGCAAGTGTGTTGGCCAACGTGGCACAAGCCTTTGAAAGCGACGTGGATGTGTCTGATGTGGAGGATGACAGGGAGACCATATTCAGCTCAGTTGATCTGCTGTCCCCAAGTGGCCAGGCTGATGCTCAGACCTTGGCCATAATGCTTCAAGAGCAGTTGGATGCCATCAACAAAGAGATCAGGTAGGGCCTGTCTGCTGTCAGGCTTTGATAAAACTGCTTGGAAAATGTCCTGATCCTTCCTGCCAAGGTCCTTGGTGAGTGCCCACATGCTCCACCAAATATCTGTCTTGGGTTGAGCTGTCAAAATGCCAACTGCCCAACACAGAGTCAAAGCCTCCCTCCCCCCCCGAGAAAAGGGAGAAAGGAAAAAAAAAATAGAAACTCAAACTAAGTTTATACTTAAACTTACTGTATGTATTTATAGAAAAAAAGAAAATTAAAAGAAAACTACAATGTAACACACACTTACACAAGTTAGCTATAACAAAAAATAACTCCCCACTCCCCATCAAACACAGATCCCACTATTTTAGCTACAAATCACTCCAGAGAACTCAGTCTCCAGAGGGACAGACCCAAGCAGAGAGAAAGACTAAGAACAAGCATTTTACTTCCCTAAGATAACATGGTGCTGAGCCAGTGCTGGGCTTGGGCCTCCCATCCCTCCTGGTTCAGCAAGTGTGTCCTCCTGGGACTACAGCCTGAAGGAACTGCCTAAGCCACTTTTATATTTTGAGATGATGTCGGAATATGGTATGGAATACCATTGGCCAGTAGTCAGCTGTCCACTGGCCCAGCCCAGCTCAAGGCAGCTGATAGTCTCAGGCTCACTCTGAAATCTAAAGCCTACATTTAGGCCTACACTTAGCTAAACCCATGACACCCACTCATTGTGTTTGTGTGGCCCTTGTCTGAATGCCGTGTTCTTTTGGCACTCTTGTTTCTCTCAGGCTGATCCAGGAGGAGAAGGAGAACACAGAGCAGCGCGCCGAGGAGATCGAGAGCAGGGTGGGCAGCGGCAGCCTGGATGCCCATGGCCGGTTCCGCTCCATGGGCTCCCTCCCTCCCTCCTATGCCAGCGCCTCCCTGGCTGGATCCTCCCCCCCTGGCAGCGGCCGCTCCACCCCGAGGCGAGTCCCGCACAGCCCAGCTCGGGAAGTGGACAGGTTGGGCATCATGACACTGGTAAGTGGCCCCAACTCTTTTGGAACAGTGTTTCTTTCCTCTAGGAAATGGGTTGTTTGATTTCTGCATCCTCTCCTTACTCAGCTGTGTTTTTCCTTTCTCTAGGTTTTGCTAATGCTTCCTTTCAACTTCTATAAGATGTATAACCATGTCACCAACTAATCTGTTTAACCGTTCCCTGCCCCAGCCCTCTTTGATCAGGTGGCTCCTTTGGGGTTAAGCTGAGTGTCTGTACCAGGGAGTCCTGTAATACCAAGGATGGTCTCACACCACCAGCCTAATTGTTTTTTGTGGGGTAGAGTGGGCTTGTTTTGTTGCATGTTCAAATCCCCTTTGTACATGTATTATGATCTTTGTGTGAAGGTGTAATTCCAGAGAGGGAGCTTTTTAAGGGTGAGGACAGCTAAAGTTATGACCTGTGCAATGTGGAGGCTGAAATAGTTCTTACTTCAGCCTGAATAGAGTAAGTTAAATTCATCCTCTATTTACAGGTGTCTGTTAAGCATTTTAAAGTGAGTGTTCAAAGTTATCCAGTCTCCCCTGAAGTTTTGTTTGATTTCCACTTTATTTGATTGCAAATACACTTTGCCATATGCTGAAACTGAGATAAGCATTAGAGTTGGACTTGATGATCCTTGTGGGTCCCTTCCAACTCAGAATATTCCGTGAAATTTCTGTGAAAAGTGTAAGATACAGTCATAATGATTAGGAAAAACACTCAGAGCTCAAGTCTATTATTTGGTCAACATCTCATGCCTCCTAAGTATTATTCCTTCTGTTGTTACGGTCTTTCTTCAAACTTCCCAGCAAAAGAAGCAATGTTTTCTTTTCAACCCTTGCTCAGCAACCACTTTCTCCCTCTGCTTTAAACTTTATTTTTAGCAGTCTACAATTCCACTAAACATTCAGCTAAAAAGCAATTTGCATATTAATCTTGAGGACTGTGATGGTATCACTGCTGTTTTAATATGAATGAGTGCCAGTGTCCTGTTTTAGGCTATTAAGGCTGGTAGGTAAAAGAAGTATCTGTTAGACCTTGTGGCTGGTGAAATAGTTCAGGTTTAGCAGTTAAATTAATAGAGAAAGATGGGTCCATTCTTTGACATTCATGTGACTGCTTAGAAAAATTAATCCTTCTAGGAGCTGTGTCGTGCATGTAAACACATCTGTAAAAACAAGACACAAGTTTTCTCCTTTCTTGTTTGTACATGGAAAGCAAAACACATTTCTTTGAAAAACCCCAAAAGAACAAACTATCCAAATTCAGACTATGAGGTGCTTTATCTTTTAACATTTCACAGTAAGTAGTTAAGCAAAGTTCTTATTTGCATAAAACCATGTATAAATTTAAGTAGCTCTTTTTCCAAAAACTAGATTAGGAGAATGTATCTCGTATTAAAATCTAATACAATTGAAGAAAAGTGAACTCCTGTTAAAGGTCACTTTAGATCCTAACTGTGAATCAAAGTCACTTGATCTGCTGTTTGCAATTGCATTCGATGGTTTTTGAACCTGGCAACTGATTTGTGAAAGCTTGAAAACAAGCTGCTCTAGAATTACAGAACTTGAGCTTTCTAGAAACTTTTGGGACAGCATTGTGAATTACTAGACTGAATATTCAGAGTTCTGCTTTGCTTTTTAATGTTTGAATAGAAAGTTGCATCAGTTGATGATCATGTAGGCAAATGAGCTCAGTGCTGCCTGCAGAAAGCTCTCTTGGCCATTTTTGGTGGACAGTGTTCATTCCATGTGGGACACATAGGCATTTTTAGGGGTCATCAGATTTAATAGATAAAAGATCCAGCAAGAGTAAAATGAGTCTGAAGTGTTTTGTCATGAGCTTGAGGAGGGACTGGGTCGTCTTTAAAGGTCCCTTCTATGATTTAATGAATGATTACTTAGTGTAGTACTCTTCAGTCAGATTGAGCAAAACCTTACATAGTAATGCTGCATAGTTTACATAATCAAAAAATGATTAAAAGTCATCCTTTGTGGGAGGGAAGCAACACCCCCTCCTCCTGTCCCACTTCAAAGAGGACTGACTTTAGTTACAGCCTTTTTAAATAATGAGAACTGTTAAACAAATTATCTGAATTTAACTTTTGTCAGCATCAGTCTGAATAACTTGTTTATGTAGCTCAAGGTCTCTGCCCTGCTCTGGGCACTGACAGAGGTCAGCAGTACCTGGGAAATGAGGGATAAAATAAAACTGGGGGTGGACTCTTGCTCAAACATTCCAGCACTTTAAACTTAGTAAAAAAGTACAGAATCCTGTTACTGTATAGAAATCGGATACTATTGGCACTGTTGTCTTTCCCAGTTATGAACTATTGGCTGCTTTTTGTGCTATGTAGGAAACAGCTGCAGAAATCACTCAGCTGTGGGGGAACTAGTGCAGACAATGTGGGTAAACACGTGGGTTCAAGGCAAGCCCCTGACAGTGACTGGAAATCTCTCACCTTTTAAAAGCAACACTTCACTGTTTTTCTTGCTGAAAGTGCTGCACTTTTTGTGTGCTAATTTGCCTGTAGTACCATTACACTCAAACATCTGCAGTACTTCAGTAGATAACCAATTTTAAGTGTTTATTTTTTTTCCTTCCTCTTTTCAGGGGTGCATTTTAAGTAATCTGTGGTTTGAAGAGTACTTGATACTCAATATCGTTGTTGTAATTGTTATTTATATTCTCCCTAATATGTTTTGTCTCTGTGCTGGTTGTTTCAGTCTGTGCTGCAGTTTACAATAAATACAGCTTTTCCAAATTTCTTTTTTTTGCATGCATCTGTCAGCCTAGTGATTTAAGGAAACACCGTAGAAAGGTAAACATCTTCAGTTTGTTTAATGGTGTGCTCCTTTCTCTCCTTTCCTGACCCCAAACTCGTTAAAGGATAACAGGAACATAAAAGAAAGCATTTTGCAGGGTAAATCTTTAATAAAGCAAGATTATGGTTTATCATTTTAGCATAAGTGTGGATTTGTTTTGTGGGTGTTTTTTTAATTTGTTTGGCTTTTTTTTTTTTGGCTGATGTGGAGAACTGCTGTGCTGCTTTCTGTTTGTGAACACTGTTTTTCATTCTTGATGCATCAGTGTTTAATTTTATAGATCTGTTAGTGCACACACAAAGAAGTCACAGTTTCTTTCACTAAAACTTCAAGATCAGCAATAGCCACAAGTGTGTCAAAACTGCCTTCATAAAGTCAGTAAACTTGTTAATGATTCTTTTCACAGGACTCTTTGGTTTTCTGTCTTTGCACTTGCTCAAACTGAAGTCAGGTGCATTAGTTTTGTGGTGCTAAGGCATTACTTTAGTTCTTAGCTCTCTGAATGAATAAAAGATAAGTGCTAATTGCTCATTTCAGAATGAAATTTGGTAGTTTGTCACTGAAGGTAACAGGAAAATCAGAAGTCAAGCAGAAAATAGGCAACTGCAGGATGGTGAGGGCGAGAGTAATCCTTTTAACACTGAAAGAATTTACTTCTCCTTTCATTATTTTGTGTAGTGTTGATACTACATTCATGGTTTGACATTTCCCCCTCAAGTTTTCCTTCCTTTTCCATTAGTCTCCAGCTTCCAGAGAAGAGGTACGAGATGATAAAACCACCATCAAATGTGAGACGTCACCGCCGTCCTCCCCTCGGTCGTTGCGTTTGGACAGAGTGCAGAAAGGAGCTTTGCACACTGTGAGCCACGAGGATATCAGGGACATCAGGAAGTAAGTGGCTGTCAGTCACCCAGTCCTACCACAAACTCAGTGTTTCACAGCATCAGAGGAAAGTTCTGAATCTGCAGAGCTGTTCAGCCTGTAGGACATTAATCTAGGTGTTGAAATGTATGAACACAGAAATGAGTGACTGCGTTACATAAACAATAAGAATATGAGTTTTGTTGATCAGAAATGGCCTTATGTGAAGAATTCTGGTACTCAAATCTGCATTAAGTTTGCTTCATGTTTAGGAAATGAGAAATGCACAGTTCCACTCTCCAGGTTGGAATTCAGGTGTAAATTTAAGAATAACTTGCAAAGTTACTGTCACTTTTATTGACATACATTCTTTTCAAAGTGCCTCAGTGCCTGGGATGGATTCCACTCAGGTACTTCCAGCTTTTGCTGCCTGCCTCAGTTGGTCAGGAACTCATGTTAGCAACTGTGGCCTGTCTGAACTGCACTTGAAATACTTCCACTGATTTGTAGTTCCATGCCATAGAATATAATTTGTACTTCCCTTCCTTCCTTTCTTGCATTGTTTTCACTGTTTTTTCTGTTCAATTTTATGTAGTTTAATAGACAAATTTCTTCCCTTGACTCATAAAAGCTGAAATTAGATGTCATGAGTGAGTTACTGCACTTCTGTTAACTTGCACAGAGCCCTGAACTTGCCTCTCGCTGTTACACTGGTGAATTTATTTTACATGGGCTCCTTTTTTTTGGGTACAGTTCAACAGGTTCTCAAGATGGGCAAACAAGTAATCCCAGCAGCAGCAACAGTAGCCAAGATTCCCTTCACAAAGCTCCCAAAAAGAAGGGCATCAAATCCTCCATTGGCCGCTTGTTTGGCAAGAAGGAGAAGGGACGACCTGGACAAACAAGCAAGGAGGGATTAGGGCAAGGTGGGTTTGCTTTTTGCTTTGCACAGTAAGAGGTGGGCTTGGGGGTTGGGCTTTGGACATGATCAGTAATACTACAAAGGATTAAATGCTTGATTGAGAACATAAGCCTGGGGTTTGGTTTGGTTTCTTTAGGTGGCATGGGAGAAGCAGATGGTTCCTCTCAGGATGCCTTAGGTCTCAGCAAGCTTGGAGGGCAGGCAGAGAAAAACAGGAAAATGCAGAAAAAGTAAGTTATCAAATATTTTTAGTCTTCTGTTGTTATTGCTTTCTTTAAAAATGTTGTGGTTTATTTTTTAGTTTCATTTTTGGATGTTTTTGCCTAATATAGTGCTAGGACTAATAAGCCTCTGTAGGTTTTTTTTCTTCTACTCTTTTTTTCAGAACATTAATAGTAGCATAGGTCATGGTAAGTTTGAAATTCAATTCAGTGCTGAAACCTCATTATTGGAATACAAAGAAACTTTGAGATAAAAGTGGACTCTTATCAAACCCTCTCTGAAATTTGTTATATTAAATACCTGGTTTGGGTTTAATTCAGTTGGAAATTTCCCCAAAGTTGCCTTTGGCTGTTACTTGCTGCAGAGTGTGAAGGAGTTGACAGAGTGAAAGCACAAGATGCTCAGTGCTGACATCCCTCTGTATGAATTTGCTGCTCCTTTCTCTGCCCTTCTGTGTTGCAGCTGCTTCTCTCTTCACTCATTTTTTCACTTCTGGTTAAGGTTATCTTGATGTTTTCTCTTACACATTTTTTAACAACTGAAGTCTTTGCACCATATAACCCTGATTTCCTCTTTTTAATATACAAATTGTGACTATTCTTTTTTTAATAGCACCTTTTATGCAGTTACATTTTTCTAGTCAGGAGAATTGTTTCAGTGTGTGTCCAAGAAAATCTGTAGTTTACTGCCCAGCTTTTGAATATCTATTTGCATGCTTGTTGTTGCTAAAGTTAGAAGAGATGAATCAAAGAGTATAATCATAGGTGAAAAATAGATATTGCTACCAGCAGAAATCTTGATTTAAGGCTCATATGGCAATACATGAAACACTTGAATTTATGTGAGTAGGATCAGGCATTCTTTGCATTTTTTCACCCAAAGCTGAGCCATATACCTTGAACTTCTGTTGCTTCTGTTCAGCTGCCTTTATTGTGTCAAAAAGCTGACAAAGCTCAGACAGCTCTTGCTTTTTTCTTTGCCTTCTGAAGTCAAACTAGTGACTGTTGGAAAAAAAAGTGTGTTAATTTTGCCTTTGCAAGGGATTTCTTGCAGTACCTAAGTTGTGTTAACAGCTAAGAATAATGCCTGGTGGCTGCTAATGAAAACCAGCAGTGTGTTGGTTTGGAAAGTGGGACTGGAATGTGGGTTTGTTTGTGTAACAGAAGGCTCAGCTGTTTTTCCTCTGACTGCTGCACTGAAGGCAATCATACATTATTCTGATCTGGTATTTTCCCCTTTTCTACAGAGCTTTAAAGTCGTACCCCACGTCTTGGTGTGGAATAGTTTTAGTCTGGTCATATGTAATTTATTCTTTAAGCAATAGAGGAATTTCTCAGTACCAGCCACAAATTTCATTCTCAAGTAGAACAATCTATACTGGCTTGCTTTAAGAAATGCAAAAAGTGCAGTTGCAGATAAATCATGGCTTTTCTTGTAAACATTCTGCCTTTCAAAAATGTACTGTGTTACTTAAAGTACAATTTATGGCTGCATGTTGTTGATTGATTAAAAGGCAAGAGTCTGTATTAAACAAATGAAAAGTTTTAGTTTGGAATTGCCTTCCCAGGCTATTCCTAAGTCCCTCTCCATCTCTCTTGGAGCCCCTCTTGGTACTGGGGAAGGGGTTCTAAGATCTCCCTGGAGCTTTCTCTTGGCTCTCATTGAAATAAATTAATACAACCTAAATCTGTAACGTTAAAAAGCCCAGTAAGAGACT
This sequence comes from Myrmophylax atrothorax, assembly GCA_026770055.1. NCBI lineage: Eukaryota > Metazoa > Chordata > Aves > Passeriformes > Thamnophilidae > Myrmophylax > Myrmophylax atrothorax. The sequence goes on along the minus strand of JAOXXN010000065.1, from coordinate 6,848,852 downwards.
CCAGTGCAGCTGCTTCAGAGTCCTGGCAGGTTTGTGAACATGGGCAGCAGTGTCACCACAAAGGGTCAGAGATCCTTTGCTGCCTTTGGGATGCTCCTTAGCAAAAGGAAAAAGTGGGAAAGCTGCCCAGAGTTGCTCTTCATTTGGATGTTGGAGGAGAGTGGGTTAAAACAAATTCTTGGGGCTGGCTATTTGCTCTTATAAAATCTTGGATTCAGCAGAAAGAATTCCAGTTACCTGAATGCCTGGAACAACGACAGCTACTGCTATTTATAGTTGTCTCTAATCCCTGTTTGCTTGCTTATCTTTCTGATTTCTGCATGCATGTGCACAAACAGGCTGAGGGGAGTATTCACTGTCTGATAGCAAAAAGCTATTTATAGCTGCAGAATTAAATTACAGTACACATTATTTGTCTGGTTTTGTATGCCTTTGAGTTCAGTTTAATCCCAGTTTTATATTTTTCCTTCATTATTTTATTTTCCTTTTGTTTACCATTTGATGTGGTAGTGCAAAATCAGGGTAAGTTTATATTTGTTTTATTAGGATTGTTGTGGAAGTATGATAAATCTCATTTGGATTTTTTAGCAATATATTAAAAGCTCTAACCTTTTTTCAAGGAAGTCTAATTATGAGAGGAAATATTCCAAAGAATATATTATGAAAACATGTTGCTGAAATAAATCCAGTGTCACTTAGTTCACTGTGAATGGTAGTTCATTGTCTTGTCTTAATTTGCATGGTGTGAATTTTCATAATGGAAATATTAAACCCTACTGAGATTAAATTTTGTTTGTAATTTGGGGTTTGAAAGTTGTTTAGCAATAGTGGGTGTTTGTTTCCAAGGTAGATGTACTCCTGTAAAACTGTTGCTTGTTGTTTACTAAACCTGAGCTGTTTCTAGTGTTGTGTCCATCTTTGTGAGCTGTAGCATTGACAGTGTTTGCCATGACTGTATTTGTGCTTTTCTGTGTGCCACACAGCAAACTTAATACTGTATTAATCAAAAAGGAGGGCAAACCTCAATTTAAGATACCTCTCCTTAACGTTACACATCTGAACTGAATCCGTGATAAGAATATTAATTTTGCCCCGATGCTCTGCCTGGACTTGGTCAGTTATTTCCATGTTTTGCCACTGTTGCTTTTCAGTTTTTACACCTTGAAACTCTCACTTCCATCAGCATCACTCTCTTCTCCTCCACACTACTGTGTTTTCTCTGTCCTGAACTTCTTCCAAATCAGTTCTCTTCGGTTCCTTCCAAGAAATGTGGAATGCAGCATTTCTCCTCTGGCTGCAGGGCCTGGATTTAGCCCTTCCCAAGCTGCCTTAATGCAGTGACAAAGTGAGGTTGCTTCAGGCTGCTTTATTTTCCTTATGGAGTTATTTTGTCCTTGCCTGCCAAGAGCCATTCCAGACACAGACCCTTGGGATGGTCTTTAAAGGTCTTTAGGATGGCCTTTATGCATTCCCTGCTACAGCAAGCACCTGCACTTTGGGCACCATTTCGCATCCTCTGTGTCCACAGTTCCTTTGTTCTGCACAGCTGGTGTGAGATGCCTCTGCAACGTGTCAAACAACAATCAGCAGCATGTTTGGGCTCCCATTCCACGTGAAGCTCTGCCAACTTTTTTGTGAAGTCTGTAGACATGTATCCCTTGGTTTTGTCACCCAAGAGTTATTCCAGTAGCCAGCTACTCCTTTGGCATTCTGTTATCCCTCCCAGTGCCAGGTTTGGATCATCTGTTATTTTCTAACTCCCCAAGATGGGACGGCTGGATTTTGCATCCACTTCCTCACTGGTATAATTGGATGGCCTGTGGAACTCAGTTGGCCTCTCAGTGGTGATCTTTCAGGGATCTGATCACATGTTACGGAATGCAGGGAAGGGAATACGGAATGTCTTGGAAGGGAACAGTTGGAAAAGGGAAGTTCTCTGCTCTAGGAAAGGAATACCGATGGATCATTTGCAGCTGAAACAGCAGCTGCCTCTGGATTCTTCCTATGAGATGTTTTGAGCCTGTACTACATCTTGAGCTTTGGATTTAATTATTTCTCATGAAAGCACATTTTTTGTCTTACTGCGCATGAACAAATTCTACAATTAATTTTCCGCTTCATGGTTGCACTTCTCTTTGGATCCATTGGAATAATTTTTGGATAAAGTCACCTCATAAACAGTTTTTTCTCTTTTTGTTTCTATTTCTATGTTTGCCTCCTTCACATAGCACTCACTTCCAGCCATGCAGTTCTTTTCTGCATTGTAATACCACCATGAGTTTCCACTTTGCATCATAACCTCTCCTTACATTTTTTCTATATTCCCTGTACTACTCCAAAGGATTTATTGTGTCATGGTTTACATGAATTACACAGTGAGACTTATAAAACTACCAGAAATTACACTGAAATTCTCTGAACTCTGCACAATACAACCACCAAAAAAGAAGACAAAGACACCAATTTGGAACTTAAAGTACTTGGAAAAAAACCATTGTATTCCTTT
>JAOXXN010000065.1:6818544-6829783 GCA_026770055.1 Myrmophylax atrothorax | reverse complement strand
GGGCTGAGACCCCTCTCATCTCTGGGCTGAGATTCCCCATCAAGTTAGAACTTGCACCCCATGCTGATTTTTATTATTCTGGTGATTCTGCTTCTGCTTTCCAAGGCTTTTCTTTCTTTGTGGTGAGCAATTGGATTTTAGTAGGAAACAGTAGAAAAAGCTGAGACATGATCTCAGAGTAGAGAAGGCTTTAGACAGAATATTCCAAGAACATGGATAAAATACCAATGTTCTAAAGGTTTGTGTTACAAACTTTTACACCCTCCTGGGCTGCTCCATCCTTTGTTGCCTTGGTGTTGGACTGTCAGTTTTGCTGTTGTTCTCATTCACATTGCCAGTCCTGAAATTTCTGAAATGCTCCATTAAACTGGCTCATCAGCTCATTCTGGCAGGCTGGAGAACAAGCCTGGCAGAACAAGCTGTGGACTTTACCCAGGGATTATTAGTTATGCTTTTAAAAGGGAGTTGTCATTCCACCTACTGAATTATATTTGTGAGAATGAAATAGCCTGTGACAATCCTCCTTATAATTTGTTCTCAGTTGCAAAGATAAAGGTAAGTGGTCAGAATGGTGGCACGTTAAAAAGCTGAACTGTAGTAGAAGAGCAAAGAAAAATCCTTTCTTTGTGTATCTGAAAAAGCTGGGAGAGCAGAAAGCTTGGGTTTGATGTTTCAGTTTTGCTTTTTAGGATTTATTTGTTTTGACTTAGCTAGAACAAAGGGTCTAAAACACAGCCACATTCCAGGCAGGTCAGGAATTCTGCTAACTAGTCACGTTCAGAAGTGTTAATTAAAAGCATCCAACTTGATACTCCACAGGGGATAAGGTGGCCCGAAAGTGAGATGCCCCAAATCATTAACCTCTTGGAAGTGCTGGATGTTGTTTCTAGATGAATGTTGTTTCTAGATGTCATTCCTTGCCTTTTTATGAGTCTTGCTTCCTGGTGTCAGGACTCCAGCACTCATCCTGTGTTTCTTCTGAAATCAAACAAGATGCTGAGTTTGTTTATCTGTCTCAAGACACGCAAACTTACGTTCTCTGTTGGTGGATTGTGTGCAAAGTCTTCCGGTTATTTGGATTTCTGTGGTCATAATGAAACTCTTACACAACCCAGGAGACTGTGCAGGCATAATGTAGGTTATGGAGCCTGAAGAGCAGAAAAACCATCTCTTCCTGCACCTTAACTAAGTGCAGAGGAGCTGGAATTAGCAGCAGCCTTTGGAAGAAAGTGGATGTTGGCTTGGAAACCTGTGTGAGGAGCAGCCTTTGAGTGGAGTGAAGGAAGAGGAGACACGTGTTAATTTGAGCAAGGAAAGACCTGGTTGTTCTCTCTGAAATCATATCAGTGATGCCTCCTAACCTTTTCACAGTGTAGATAGGAAACCTTAAAGGGGTTTTCAAACCAGCTTGAGAAGACACCCTGAGTGCCAGTGACCAAATCTGCTTTCACTGCAAGTACAGCTTCTGGTGCTGTGGTTAAACAACGTATTTTATGGGGAATTTTGGGTTGCACCTCCATCAGCTGGTGCATGAATGAGTTGCAGGTGGCTGGAGGGTGACCCTGCCTGTCCTGCTGCTGTTGCAGATGTGGAAGGCCAGTGCAGGCTACGTGGTGTGTGTGAACCGGGAGGACGAGGCTGACGACTGGGAGACGGATCCTGACTTCGTGGTAAATGGATTTTGGGTTTTCCTGACTGTTGGGTGGCATGTTCAGAGTAACTCCTCAGGGTGGGGGCTGTGGTAGCCAAATAAACTGCTGGGAGCACGTTCCTGGAACTGAAGGTGGTGGTATCCACCTTTCTAACTCTTCTCATCTCTCCTTCTGCTGGAGGCTTTTCTGTGAACTCTGAAGTGCAGATAACTCTGTGTTTTCTCGGGGGTTTAACTCTTTTTTTGTGTGTGTCCTTCACAGAATGATGTGAGTGAGAAGGAGCAGCGCTGGGGAGCCAAAACTGTGAATGGATCCGGCCACCAGGAGCACATCAAGTAAAGCAACTCTCCTGTGGGATGTGTTAATAGGGACAGGCAGCTTTTAATCAACTCATGTTCTCAGTTACTTGTGTCTTCATAATTAAAACAAGAGGCCCTGTAGAAGATTATTTGCCAGATTGCTCTTTCAGATACCTCAGTACCTTCAGATCTGATGTTAAAATCAGAAATATGGTGTAGAGACTCCTAAATCTTTCTTTGTCCCCAGAAATGTTCTTTTTCCAGCCTCTGTGTCTGGAAAGTTTCTTTGGTCTGGTGTAAGAGCAAATAGCTCCAAGGGGGAAGTTGCTGTTGAGTGATCTGAGCAGCTCCAGTTTGGTGCTTTAAGGAAATGTTTGGGCCCTTAATTCTTAGGCTTTATTTAGAAACCTGTTACCAAACTACAAAAACTCTGGCAAAGTAACAAATTGGTAGAAAGGCAGATGAGTATCACAGAGTGCTGTGGGAAACAGAAATGATCTATCTGCTGAATCTTGTATTTCTTGCAGCTTTCTGTCTTACAATTCCTGCATATTGCAAGGGATCACTCTGGGAAGAGGAGCTGCATGTCCCTTTGCATCCTTATTTTTGCATTACAGTTGTGTCCAAAATGCTCAGTTAGAATTAGTCCCATTACCACAGGAACTGTGTGGTAGGAGATGATCTCTATTCTGAAAAGCAGTCAGCTGAATAAAAAGAAAGAATTTAAATTAGGACACAAAAAAAGTGTTTCAGGCACATATTAATTCTGAATAATGGATTGTTCAAATAGCAGAATTCCCTGCCATGTTAATCTTAAAGCCAACAGTTGTTTTGGTTCTTTTTTTAGACAGAGTTTTGCAGTGGAACAAATCCTGTTCTTCAGAATATGATGAAGTGTTTTATGCACTGAAAAAATGGGAAGGGCTTGAAAAATGCAAGTTGTCCAACTCCTAATTAAGATGATATTTTTGTCAACTTTCTGGTTTGCATCCTTTTGAAGTTGTCTGCTGAAACTTTCTTAGTCAAACTTTCTGCTCATTATCATTGCCTTCAAAGTATTCACCAGCTGAGAGAGAATGTCTTCCAAGAGCACCAGAACCTCAAAGAGAAGGAGCTTGAAAGAGGACCCAAAGCTTCCCATGGATATGGAGGGAAATTCGGTGTTGAGCAGGATCGAATGGATAAAGTAAGTCATCCAAGTATTGAAAATACCATTGGAAAATACCATTGGAAAATATCATTGGAAAATTTTGTAGTTCAGTGAGATTGTACTGTTTATGTAAGGAATTGAGGGCTCTTCTAAATAATTCTTAATGTAATTCCTTTAGCCATGTGATAATTAGACATTTCAACTTCTGGCTACTTTATTATATATGCTCTGTTAAAATAAGAATCAAAACATTCCTGAATAGGAAGGGTTTCTTCCTCTATTTGCTTTAAGTTACTGCAGCATTGTCATGGTACAGATTTGCTGAATTTGGGACCAAACCTTGATGCTGAGTTAAAATGAGCATATACATCATTCTGTCAGCCAGACCTCCAGAACTGAGTTAAAATGTAGCAGAGTGTCCTGCTGAGGAATTATTTTTGGGGGTATTTTACTCTGAAATACCCACAGATTTCCAAGAAAAATCTTTTCCCAGGTCTTTTCTAAAATGTTGTGATGCTTTGTATTTGATGAGATGTAGAAAGGTCTGGCACAACATGCCTAAGCTTTCCCAACCTCAGTTGGTATAACAAGAGAGCTCATGGAATAACCACATAAAACTTGAAATTTCCAGAGCTTTGAGTTTTCCATAAGTGTAATGGGAAGAATAAAGGGAGGTGGGAGCCTTTCCTGTCACATTTAACATTTATTCTACTACAGAATATCTGCAAAATGAACAAGGGGGTGATTGTTTCAGTCAGCAAAAGAAAGGAGCTTTTGTAATGCCTGAAGTTGAAATGATGTCCTATTATTGACATCCTTTTCTGTTACCTGGCAATTACTTCAGCCATTGTGTGCAGGAATGTTTTCCTTTCCCACCTGTTGGGAATGTTCCCTCCAGCTCCTGTGTGGAAGAAAAAGGGCAAACACTGTAAAAATCACTTTACTCACTCAGGTGTGTAGATGCCTTTTGTCCTCAAATGAATTCACCTTGGTCTAAGTGACACATTGCAGGTTGTCCTTTAGCACAGGACAAGAGAAAAGCATTTTCTCCTCCACACAGAACTGGGTGGAACTGCTCTTTCTGAACTTGCCCTTTTCTTTTAGTCAGCTGTTGGCCATGAATATCAATCCAAGCTTTCTCAGCATTGCTCCCAAGTGGATTTGGTGAAAGGATTTGGTGGGAAGTTTGGAGTACAAACGGACAGAGTTGACCAGGTGAGCGATTTTCATCTCCTTTTGTTGTGTGCAGTTCCTTCAAATGTTGATGTGCTTCCAATGTTGTGATGTTTGGTATTTGATGAGATGTAGAAAGGTCTGGTACAACAGGCCTTCCCTGCCTCAGTTGGTATAACAAGAGAGCTCATGGAAAAACCATGTAAAACCAGAAATTTCCAGAGCTTTGAGTTTTCCATAAGTGTAATGGGAAGAATAGAGGGAGGTGGGAGCCTCTGCCATTCCTGCTGGGTTTGAAGTTTAGCAGCAAACTAACACTGACTGCAACAAAGATAAATTAGTGTTTAAAGTAAAGCCAAAAAAAAAGCTCTTATGGGAAATTGAGGTGAATTGAAAAGAGGTGTTAAAATAGTGGGGTTTTGTGTTCTCTGACAAGGTCAGTTGAATGCTGTAGAAGGGATTTGTGGATGGTTTATCCTGTATCTCAACACAAGCTGCTGGGCAGTATAACTGATGTCCTGTTCCAGGAATCTGTCACAATCCCTGCATGGAAATACTGAATTTCTGTGGCACTGAATTACTCAACCTGGCAAGACTAGAATATGTTGCTGCTACAGTTTTGTTGGGCAAGGAAGGGCAAAAATCCTTGCCATGGACACAAGTACTAAGTTATCATGGAAATGAATATGCCCTGGAAGTTAAGTTGGTGTTTATGCTCCCAATCAAGAGGGTCAGAGCAGTACCAAAGACACAGGAGCTTTCCGTGCTCTTTGTCCACCGAAGTTCATGCAGTTTCCCTCCTAATATCTAACTCTGTCTCACATGAAATTTTATTTCTCTTCCAGTCAGCTGTTGGGTTTGAATATCAGGGGAAAACTGAGAAGCATCCCTCCCAGAAAGGTACAGTGGGGAGCAGTCCCCTCTGTGGGCATGTTTTCTATAATTGATAGGTCTTGATGCTTTCACTGTTTGTAAAATACCTCTGCATGACATTCTCAGTGAATCAAATGTTGTGTTTAGTGGAAGAGAGGATGAAAGAGTGTATTTCAAAGCAGTTTCATGAGTTGATGAGGTTTTAAGGCAAGGAAATGGTGTGTCATTGAGAGGCTTGTTTTAGAAATGAGGTTCAAGGACATCTTAGAAATACTGGGAATTGTTCTTTGCTGTATTTGGAAATAGGGAGCCAATTTAATAGGAACCATCATAAACTGTAGGGCTTGTTTGTGTTCAAAATGAAGTCTAATTTCATGTGCTAAAGACTTGATATTCAGTTCTGAACTGACTTCCCTCCCCTGCCCTCAATTGCTGGGATGTGATGTGCCCATGAAAAGTGTGTTCATTTTGTTTTTGTTGTGCAGACTACTCGAGTGGTTTTGGTGGAAAATTCGGAGTACAGACTGACAGAGTGGACAAGAGTGCAGTGGGGTTTGATTACCAGGGGAAAACTGAGAAACACCACTCCCAGAAGGGTGAATAGACACTGTAGTGGCCTCAGATTCTCATTTTGTAGGCACTGACCACAGGCCATGTCGTAAAATCTTAATATTTTGCATCTCTTGCACTCCTGAAAGGTAACACTGAACAATGTTGATGCTGTTGAAAACTTGAATTTCTGAAAAAGACACCAAAAACAGGTCCTGCCTGGTTTGAAGTGGTGATCCATCTGCCAGTTACTTTGGAAATGTGTTTGTCTGGGCTTTTTTTTACCACTTCTTTTGTAAAGCTGTAAAGCACTTAAAACTACAAGCAGTTTAACCACTGTTTCTAAAAGAATCTTCTATTTGTAGATTAAAACATCTATCAGTCAGTGGTGCCTAGAGTTAATATTCTGTTGCTAATCAGGTTTCCAGGCATCTCTGATCAAAATATCGACCATTTTATTGAAAAATGGGGACATTTTTGCCATCTGCTTTCTGTTTATCTCAAAGAAATTTGTTTGCTGTCTAGAAATGCTAACAAGAAGGGGGTGTTTATTTGAAAGCATCCAGGCTGTTGCTGACATGGTTTTTGCAGTTCACTGTGATAGAAGTGTCTTAACAATTCTATTAAGCAACTGAATTGCTGATACTGCCCTGATATGATGCTATTTCTATTTTATTTTCCATCCTGGAGAATGTATTTTAAAGGATTTATGGTTCAAGTGTCTGAAATCAAGTTTAACTGAGGATGTCAGTGCTTCTTTCAATTCATGATGCAATGTTAGCAGCTCTGATTGTCACCATTTTCCAAGGTGATCTTTTTGTTATTGACAAACAAAATTCTTCCCTCTGATCTGCAGATTATTCCAAGGGCTTTGGTGGGAAATACGGTGTGGACAAGGACAAAGTGGATAAAAGTGCTGTTGGCTTTGAATATCAAGGCAAAACAGAAAAACATGAATCACAGAAAGGTTTCTATTATCTTCTTTTTAAAATAGGGGTTCAAATCCTTTGAAACCTGGGGAAAGTATTTCCTTTGTGGGGTTTTTCTTGGTGGGGTTGGTTTGGTTTTGGGGATTTTTTGTTTGTTTTGTGGTAAGTGTGTGTTTGCTCCTTGTGTTTGCAAATTTTGGATTGCCTTAAATGAAAAGGAAGGCATTATAAACTCTGCATGATTTTCACAGCCTGATTTCCAAAGGACCTTGAAATAAATGTATAATTGGTTATTGAAATAAATGTATAATTACACAGATCTGTGCTATTCAGAGGCAGCATCAAGCCCTTCATTCTTTATATTTCTATTGTGCATGTACATGTGGATGTTGCAGTTTTAGGTGGAAAGTGCAGCAGATTCTTCAGAGCTTTAAATATTATTGAATCTGTGTGAGACTTTTGGTGCTTCCTTGCATTGTAGTCCCAGAGTTACTGCCTGTGTGCCCTTCTCCTTCACTCAGGAAGTGTAGCAGGGGATAAAAAGAGTATTATCATTAAAGATGGTGTCATTAATGACATAATGTTATTTTTTTTTAAATCCTGTTTACAGTCATAAATTGCAATAACTCTTTCTGCACCTTCACAGATTATGTGAAGGGATTTGGAGGCAAGTTTGGTGTGCAGACAGACAGACAGGACAAGTGTGCCCTTGGCTGGGACCACCAGGAGAAGGTGCAACTTCACGAGTCCCAGAAAGGTACAGCAGCTCAGTTTGATTCTTTATTTATTTATTCTCCCTTCCCTCATCCTGAATTTGCTGTTCCCTGGTGGCTTTGGCCACGTCCTTCCCCATGAGTCTCCTTTCCCTGTGTTGCAGTGGTTGCTGTGCACTGGTTGTACTGGTTCTACTGGTTGTACTGGTGTCTGCAAAGCAGTTTAACATCTCTGATAGCGAGTCCCTGAAAGCTCAGACTTAGTGCTGAGCTCTCTCTGGAGAAGCTTCATTTTTTTTCCCTTTTTCAGTTCACTCATGCAAGCCACAGGTTTGCAATCCCTTTGTATTTCCCACGTATCATGTTGTGCATTTCCCTGTTTTCATGCAGGGGAAATCTAATATCTAATACCTAATACCTAATGCTGGCCCCTCTCATGGCCTGTTCCCATGAAATACTTGGGCCCTAGAAGAAAAGCTGTAAAATACAGCTATTGCTTCCCATCCCTCTGCCTGTCTTCACCCTTCCTTCCCTTGGGGAAATGATGATTTTTTTAATCAAAGAAATTCAAAGTGATCCTCAGAATATTGTTCTGGTGGGTGCTCCAGCAGGTTGGTTGGGAGAGGCTTACCTGAAACCCATTTTTTTCTGTGGCCTCCCTCATTTTATGACCTATATATGTGTATCTTTACAGGCTGTTCCCTAGGCAGCAGTAGGGAATGATCATAGCTCTAGCTGGGATAATTTTTATGATAATTTTTTCCCCCAAGCTGTGTGATAGCAGGAATATTCCTCCTTCCTTTGTAGGAATATCTGAGGGGTGGTCTCTGTGGAGCCCATCGCTCAGATGTCTGTACAAATGTTATAACCACACTGATGAAGGAAGCTCATTTTATTCCCTTGCATGTTTGGTTATTTATTTTGTTTATTCTCTTGCACCTTTTGTTGTTTTGTTTTGGTGAACATGTTACCTGTGTGTTTGTGTTCATAACCTTGATGAAATGCATTATGCAGAATGGATGAAAAATGTTGAGAAACACTTTTTTTCTGTGACTTCACATCTGATAAATCACATTGACCTCTTCCTTATCTCAAGTCAAAACTTTATTTGGATTTACTTTCACAAAAGCGTCTTGAAATTTTATTTATTTTTTTTCCCCACCATCCAAAATTACTGAAAACGCTGCAAGAAATATTTTGAATTTCTCTGACTAAACCTCTTTGTTTTCCTCCCTCCTTTTTAATTTATCACATGTGGCTTTTTCAGACTATAAGAGTGGTTTCGGAGGGAAATTTGGTGTACAGACAGAAAGGCAGGACCCATCTGCTGTGGGGTTTGATTACAAGGAGAAACTAGCCAAGCATGAATCTCAACAAGGCACTGGTTTTTTCCTCTCTTGCCAGGGCAGCCACTTCTCCCCCAGGCTGGAATGGTTCTGTTCTGAGCAGATCCCTGCTAGGAATGTGCAGGCACCTTCTTGCTTCTGTCCCTCCTCTCCCATTTTATTCCTAAAGTGTTATCTGAACCAATTCTGTGTCCAGGAAACAAGTCCAATGTTTAGTTCACAGCTCTACAAAATCACGCATTTAGTCAATAGCTGTACATAGAATATGACAATAACAACATTATTGCCAGTGTGATGTTAAGGAAGTTGTGCTTAGCAGTTTTAGAGTCTAAATAAAAAGTTTTCCTTGGAGAAATTGGGGAAAAAATACTCAGATAAGGACAGTGAGTGTAACCATTAACAAGCAATGGGTCATGGCAAAGATCATTTTAAGTGTTCATAGTCTTTGAAACAAGAAGTAGGGAATGTTTGTGGCAAAGATCATTTTAAAGTGTTCATAGTCTTTGAAACAAGAAGTAGGGAATGTTGTGGCAAAGATCATTTTAATGTGATCTTAGTCTTTGAAACAAGTAGTAGGGAATGTTATGGCAAAGATAATTTTAATGTGATCATAGTCTTTGAAGCAAGTTTGTGGTTCTTGGGTGAGCAAATGCTGTTAAAATGCTCTCTCTATTCGTTGTGAAAGAGTTGAGGTGCAAACAATGAATTCCTGGTTTTCCTTTATCTTAAAGTGAGGAGTCTGGATCAGGAAAATGTAAGTGTAGTACATTTATTCTGGCTGAAAATACATACAAAGCTGAAGGAGAGGAGCTTGTTCCTTCTGATGTGCTACAGTGACACAAATTCCGACCTGCAGTGTCAGCTGAGCCTTGGCAGAGCCTGGATACAAACACTGCTGGTGGTTTGGGGGCTGAGAGAGAAGGGGGAACTGGGATTGTGTTCCAGGGGGGCACAGAAAGCCTGTCCATCCCCAGGGCACTTTCCTACAGCTCTCTGCCACCAAAAAGAGGTGTTTCCAGTCCCACACTCTGTTGTGCTCCGCTGGTGCTCCTCAGACATTCCTTGGAGTGCAGGTCACTGGAAAGAGCAGAAAACTCCTCTGGTTGCCAGGAGTGAGTTAGTGGGGTTTGGGAGTGTAAGTGGTGCCAGAGTCAGGCTGAAGTGAGAGGAGGAGTGTGCAGCTCAGGGTGCCTGTTTCTGTGCTGGGCAGGTGCCACAGGCTCTGCTGGCATTGCCCCTGTCCAAGTTAGAGCAGGACTTTTTAATGCTCATTACAACCAAATCCACCAAAAGGAGAAATTTGCTCACTTTCTCTGCCATTCATAGAATTTAACAAGTTTGAGAGGCCAAAAAACACCCCAAAACACCTCTGTGGTCACTGAAGATTTGGATATCACTCCTTTGAGCCAAGCAAAGTGGCTTGGGCTCTGTGCCCACTGCAGAGGGCTCAGAATTGCTGCTGGGAAAGGCAGAAGTGATGCATTAGAAGGGCTCAGTCCTGCTTGATGTCCTCTCAGTGCTCAGCTTTTTTCCTCCCAGAGTGCATGTGGCCCATGGTCTGTCTGCTGGTGCTTCCTGGAGGCTCTGACACTTCTGTGCCCTTTCTGCATCCAAACCAAGCTGCATTTTCCTTGGCTGAACCTTCTGCATGCAGCTCACATGGCTGTTTGCATCTGAGGTGGCTGGAAGGTGGGAGGGATAACAAACTCCCCTGCTCTGACCTGGGGTTTTTTTATCCTGCTTTTAGATTATTCCAAGGGGTTTGGAGGGAAATACGGTGTGCAGAAGGACCGGATGGATAAGGTGAGTTGCTCCAAAAAGCAATGGCTTCAATAGTCTGTAGGGGTACAAAATAGAATCATAGAAAGGTTGGAAGAGACCTCTGAATCATCAAGTCCAACCCTTGATCCAGCCCCACTTTGATTACCAGATCATGGCACTAAGTTCAACTCTGCATCCCTGGATACTTCTCCCATCTTCCAGTAGAGTTCTGTGCTTTTCTGAATCATCAAAAAAGAAAAAGTGACCCAGAGTCACTTCATACCCACCTGGATGCAGGTACATCTGTGTGGGGTATCTCTTGAAGTAGGGAAATTAAAGAACAGCAAAATCAATAGGAAAGAATAAGAAAATCCGTGAATTCCACGATTTTACTCATGTTTTCAAACCACTAGCTGATGTCTTATATCTTGAGGAGTGGGATGCTTAAAACAGGTGTCTGATACCTTCCAATTTTGCCCACTTTGATTGTCAAGGACCTTCTCCTTAGGAAAATTTGGTTTGGTATTTGGAACAGTGCAAAGTAGGGCAGCTTATACCCCCTGTCTACTTCCTAGTTTAAGAAAATAGGCAGTGAAAAAGTCCTCACTGAGATTTATCTACTACATAGATCTACTCTCAGCTTTGTGTAGGACATTTAGAAGGGAGAAAGTGGCAGAGTTTGAAAGGCTGTTGCATTTTTTTAACTTGTGGCTTCAGGACCTGAGACCATTCATTTAAAAATACCCCTCATTTTTTGAGTATTGTTTCCAAAACAGTTGCTCAGTTTGAACAAT
>JAOXXN010000065.1:6787902-6801466 GCA_026770055.1 Myrmophylax atrothorax | reverse complement strand
TAAAAAGAATAAAAATAAAATAAAATAAAATTAATATTAATATTAATATTAATAATAATAATAATAATAATAATAATAATAATAATAATAATAATAATAATAATAATACAAAATCTTCTAAAATGGTTTCTCGTAGAAAGAATGGCAGTTGTTGAATAGAAAGAAATGCAAATGATCTTCTGTTGCTCTGAGGTAATGTCCATCAGACTCCACTAGATGTCAGCTGGTTGCAGACTGAACAGCATGAAGTCCACTTGGTTTATTTATTATCATCTGTACACATCAACTACACCAGTGACCCAAGATTTAGGGCAGTAAAACCTCAAAATAACAGTCTCATTTCGCTCCCCCCCACACCCCTTGACTTGGTTTTCATGGAAGGTTTGAAATCAGGCTCATCATGCCAAAAAATGTTGGAAAATAAGGTGTAAATAATTTCGGTTTGTTTGTCAGGTGCTAAACCACCTTAAAGATAAAGCACTTTTTTTTTTGTGTGTGTGTGTGTGTGTGGCTGATCCAGGTTGAAAATGATAAGGCACATACAATATTTTTGGTATTTAAAAAAACCACATATTCCAAAGTGTTGTTACAATCTGGATGGTCCCTCGAGGGACAAAAGCAATGAAAGCTCACCAAATGCAGAAAAATACATAAAATGCAGGAAAATACAGAAACCAAAGAAAAAACCAACCAGGACATAACACATTGATACAATGCACACGACAATGATCAGCTCTTCTCGTTTCTTTGGCCACCAAGCAGAGACAATTGCAAAGCATTCTTTGTTTTGCACTGTCAATACTTGACTTTATTGAGATGTTTAGCACTGGATTGTCACAATGCCTGAAAGAAGTAAATAAAAGAAACCCAAAACCAAACAGGCTGTTTTTCTTCTGTGTTTTTTTTTTTAACAAAACAAAGCTGCCAAGTAATTGTTGTTGGAGAATCATGAGAGAAATTAAGGGTGAACTAGAATGACGTCTGAGAAGAGAATATTAGTTAAGGAACATATGAAACCAAATGGCAACAGTTCTAGGCATTTATTCCAATATCTTAGAAAATAAAAATAAAAAATATTCTTCATTGCATCACCATTTCCAGAGAGAAAAACAAAGTTTTAACTCAAGCCAAAAGAAGAAGTGAATTGTTTGCTTGTATTTTTTTTGTTTCCATTTGAAGCCTCGTTTATTCACAGTACAAACTGGTACAGTTTTTAAGTCACAAGATGCACAAAGTCGGACAAGGAGCACTGTTCCCTTCTCTCCTCTCAAAGTTGCTCTGCCCTACAAAATCTCCAGCCTCTCCCCCCCAAAAAAATCCCATTTTCTGTGCCTTTTTAACGTCAGAACAGCCCCAGAATCGAGTGCCTTGCAGCACCAGCAGCACTGAGTTCATCCCTCCCCACTCTCAGGAAAAAAAAAATATTCCATGGTTATTCCAAAGCCACCTTAAGGCAAAAAGATAGGAAGTTTTCTACCTCTTCCTAAAATATATTTTTTTTTTTACTTTTCCAACTTCAATCAGGAACCTGAAATTCAGTAAATGAACATTCGGCATAAAAAATGCTTTAACTGAAAAAAAAAGAGAAATAAACAGGAAACGCTTTTTCCCAACAATAAATCAATTTTTTTTCCCTTCATTCCACCTACATTTCGTTAAAGCATTTTATGCATTTTCAATAACAAATTGCAAATCTTTTTGGCAACTTTTTGTTTTGTTTTAATAAAAATCAAGACAGTGTTCTCTGTTTGCAATCAGAACCACAACCTTAGTGCAATATTATATTTATTTCTTACAGTAATTTTGGTTGCCATACAAGAGTATTAAGGACTGGGGGGAAAGTGCAAGTTACAGGAGCTTGATTTTTTTAATCAGTCGAAATCAGAGGAATTAAAGCACAAAAATTACAGCAACATAGATAACGTGAACACAAGTTGTTACACAAACTATAGCGAGGAACAGAGTAATATCTAGAAAAGAAAAAAAAATGTAATGGAAAAATTATCAATATTTGTGGCTCATACACATAATCATTGCCAGATCAACTGGGTAATGCTTGTTAAGAACTGAGAGGAAGAAAAAAAAAATCACTATTTTTTTATTAACTTAAGTACCACAAATAATTAACTTCTTTGTGATATGTAACTTCTGTAAATCAACAGTCACATCTAGTCATTTTATAATATATGAATTCAACTTAAAATGTTCTCAGACACCTCGGGCAAGGAGCCTGTGCAGTTATACACAATTTACATCTCGTAAGGTTTTGGTATCGTATACACAAATATTACAGAAACTAGGCATGTAAATGCAATTTCTTTAAATTACAGTATATAAACAAAAGTTGATCCTAAAACCCAGAATATCATAATTCAGAGATCTCTATAGCGACTTGGTTTTCACTATCAGAGTAGCATGAAAGGAATGGGTGTCCTCTGCTCCCCCCTCTCTGCTCTCCTCACCTTTCTTTTCTAAGACACAACGTAAAAAAATCACTATTTCGTTGGCTCTGTGTTGTCTTCAGCCTCTTTCCTACTCCTTGCACTGCACCTGCTCTCTGAGTACCTGAAAAGGTGCACAGCAAGACACACACCTGTGCAAAAAGGGGTGATGCCACCTGGAATTGAAAGGGTGTGGCAGCACTTGTTCAACAGAAACTCAACGAGAAGGTTGTGATTCAAAAGCAGCTTCAAAGTCAACTTCTACGGTTTCTTTTACTACCCTTATTCTCTAATTCTGGCACATGTTATAGAGGTAATAGCAACTGTACCCAAAGAAACAACAACAACAAAAAAAAAACAATTAAAAAAAAAGAAAAAAGAAGAGCATGGCGTTAGTGGTTTATTTACTGAATTCTGTCACGTCACCCAATGGAAGACAACGATGGCTAAATCACCATCTTCGCACCTCTCAAAGTGTGTGATGGCCTCAAATTGCCTACATGGCCTTCTGAGTGGAACTGCCACTTTTTTACACCACCCATGGAAAAATTCAGTACTCTTGGAAGGAAAATGCCTCAGGACTTCATTTGTTTTCATTACAAGGTCCCTCGGAACTTTCAGTACAAATACAGATGGTAAGTCAAAAGATCTGCTGTTCCATAAAGGGGGCAGGAGGCTAAATAAGTTGCTTTTTGTGAGTATCCAATGTGTTGGTAACTATAACCACTTTTGAAGAAATATTCATCCTCCTCTGTAGAAGTTCTAGCAAAGATAGAAAATATAACACAGCTCTGCTGGTTCAGATGCATCCAAATGAGGTTGATTTTAAAAAGGTCAAGACTTTATTCCACAGAAATAGTAGTAAACCACAAAAAGTTTTTTCTTTTTTTTTTTTTTTGGTGTTTTGTGTTTTTGTGTTTTTTTGTTGGTTTTTTTTTGTTTTGTTTTGTTTTTAACTTCCTAGCACTGAAGTGGCACAAAGGCTGCCCAGTAGACCAGCCACTTATTTTCTTAAAATATTGTGCTTATAAACTATCTGTACAACTATTTAAACTTGCAGTAAAGAAAGATATTTAAAATGCTAAACTTTATGTACTCATACTAGGGCTGTTGCAGACCTAATTAGACACTTGTTTGTGAGCAAAAAATAATCACAATAAAAAAATTAGAGATAGGCTGGACCATATCGAGGACCACAGCAAGGAAAGAAAGTTCAGGTGCCTTGCAAAATGTAAGAGAACCTGAAAATATGGTAGGTAGGCAGTTCAGCCATCCACACCCAATTTACCCACCTTGAACACCTTGAATGTTCTGTCCAGAAAGACCCACAAAACTCACAGGTATTCAGAGGTGTTAATTACAAAGGGGAGTTCAAACATGCAGAGAGAGACTTGTTAACTTGGAAATTTAAAAGAAAAAAAAAAAAAGAGAGAGGAAAAAACTTCCCCAAAAAGTGGTGTGAACCAAATGTGGGTGTTTGACTGAAGTCTCCTGGGCAGCTCCCCCTGCCCCAGCACCCAGCCCTGTCCTGGCAGGGGGAACATCCCTCTGTGCCAAGGGAACAGTGGGCAGCATCCAGCTCCCCCAGCACCCAGCCAAGACCTATTCAGAGTGATCAACTGAGACCCTGGAGCCCTCCCCATCTTCCAGGGCTCTTGGAACACACACCCCCTGAGACGCTACAGCTCTTGTCATCTTGGAATTGTCTTTTTGCCTTTTTTTCTTTTTAAACAAGCTGAAACATTTCCATCCCTAACAGGCTGAAATCCCTCTCTCACTTAAAATCCTGGCACCCTTCCCACTGACTTCAATGGGAACATTCATGTGTCTTTTCCTTTTTTCTTGGCCTGATGTTCAAACTAACTAAGCACTAAATCAAACAGAACCTCTCAGGGTTCAGCACTTTGCAGTGTCTCACTGGCCAAGTCCAAAAGCGCCTCTGCACATGAGCCCAGATTTTTTCAGGTTTGTGGAGTTCACATCGAGACTTAGCAGTAGTTCAGCTGGTTGAAAACTGAGGGTCTCAGGTTCAAACTGAGCTTCATTTTGTTGTACCTCTAAGTGTGCATCCCTCCTTGGGTTTTTATGCCACATCTGCATCGTCTTACAGGTCAAGCCAATGGAGCGTGTATTGAACTTGTTCTGCCACCTTGGAAGAGTGCTAAATACAACTGCAGAAAGAAAGAAATACCAGGTAAAACAGAGCAAGGTTACCTTGAAACTCATGCCAGCAGAACAACCAGCTTCACTGCCAACAAATCAGAGAGCTAAACCAGTAAAAAAGAGCAATGTGAACTCCAGGAGCCGTCTCAGTGTTGTGCCTCTGCTACTACAAATAAAACTGGGTTTGGATGGAGAGAAGTGACCTGTCCTCTTAAAACGAGCCAAGGGGTGGGGATGGAAGCCCATTTGGAGACTGAATGTCAAGAATAGAATAAAATAAAACTCAATATTTTTTTCCTATTAAAAAAGCCCTGAAATGTTTGCAATTTTAAAAGGAAAGAAAAGCAATTTTAAATGGAAGAAAATGTGATGATCCCACCAAAGGGCACCAAGAGACAGTGCTTTGGAAGTTAACAATTGTCTCTCTCTCATATATCCCCACAACTTTGAAATAAAATGGCCCCACTTCTTTAGCATCTGTAGGTTTGTGTTTGGGCATGTGGCATACAGCCTGCACCATCTGAGTACCAGGAATTCCACTGGTTCCCCCTCCCCACCCCCCAATTTTGCTGGCTCTCGCAGGCAGACAAGGCATTTGGGGTATGTCAGTACCAGCCCATCTCTAGTTATCAACAGAAGGTTGTGAGGCAAAATAGCTATTCTTATCTGTCCAGCAGCTGCTTCAAAGCTCTTTCTATGTTCATTCTGTGCCCAACTCTAGTCACTCCAAGGTCTATCAGATCTTCCTTCTGTAGATTTGGTAAATGTGTGCCATCTATTTCATTGTCCATAAACGTTTCTTTATGTTCACCTAAGTTTAGACTTTCCAACCAATCTGCCACATCTGGTTTAGTCCACAGGTGGACAGGCTTAGTTGTAAAAGGCTTATTTGAGATTGGCTGTTGTAATATTGAGGGAGAAGGAGACCTGCTGCGCCCTGTGGTCAAGCCAAAGAGGTCCCCAGAAGGGGGCTGGCTGGGGAGGCTAAATACATCGGACAGAGTTGGAGAAGGAGATGAAGCTGAAGCAGAAGCAGCCAGAGGAGCAGGAAGGATGTCTTTATTGATCTCTGTTGGTGAAACCACAGGGCTTGGAGCATGCCTGGCTCCTGAGGTCCTGCTGTCATAGTCTGGGGCCCTGCTCTGCAGTGTGATTGGTTGGCTGGCGCCGGGGCGGACGGTGAAGGTGATGGTTGTACTCCGTGTACCTGAGACGGTGCTCATGACCTCCATGCTCCTGCAATGCAAACAGACAGGCACAGTCAGATCTGGCAGCTACAAGGCTCAGTATGGGAATGCTCAAGTAATTCAATTTTTTAACTAGGCATGTGAGGTCAAAAGTATAAAAAATGGTATCATTAAATCTTCCCCAGAAATGACCATCAATGGTAAGTCAGAGTTAAAAACAAAACCTCTGTTCGAGAGCAGTTCAGGAAAACACCTCCCAGAGCACATTCTTCCTTTTTAAGGCCACATCAAATGAACTCCTGGGTACATGAGAAACATCAAGTGGGTCAAGCACACGAGCACTTTGTGTTCCGCCTTGAAGTGTGATCAGGAATTGACCTTCCCTTTGTCATGTGGAGAGTTGGGATCCTCCAGTTCAGCTTTAACCCACTGGTCTTACATATAACAGTTGTAGGAAGTTTCAGAAGCATTGGATTTTAGATCTTTGGGCATCCACTTATGAACTTCACAGTATGTTTGTGTTTTAGGATATGTTTATCGTCCCAGTTGTTCACTGAACATTCCCCACGAGCTCCTCTTACTTCCCTTTCTGTTCAGATGGACTTTTCATGCTTTAAACACAAACCAGTTCTTCTAAGGTTCCTAAAAGACTTTGTGACCATTTTTTTCCACACAGAAGTTCTACTTTGGCAGCTTCACTGCAAAATCCAGGGGACAAACTCCTTGTTGCTGTGTATGCCCAGGGGTGACTGGTTGCCATCAAGTTTCACCAAAAAACCCCGAATTTCAGATGACAAACCAAGCACTCTGCTGCCCAGACTGACAGGGTGGGGAAGGGGCAGGCAGCTCTGTCTTTGCCTTGTAGCTACAGAAGCAAATTTGGAAGGTTTGGATCTGTTCATTTTATAAAATATTTAACCCCACAGCCCTTACTCCCATGAGAAGAGTCTGGAGTCAGTGTGTGCACTCCAGGATGTGCCACAGAACCCTTGAGTGCCTTGAGCGCCAGAGTTTTTCACTTCAAAATTATCCTGCCAACTGGGAAAACCCTTCAGACAACTAACTGAAAGCACTTGCAGACCAAAGGAAGGGTTTATTTACCCTCGAAGCAATGCCAAGGACTGCAGAGGATGGTCTGGCTGATGCTGCAGTGAGATTTCCACCCCAGCCCCTGACTAAATCTCTCTGTTTCTGAGGGCCAGATTGCTCCCAGGCCTGACCTGTCCTGCCTGGGCAGAGCTGAAGGTGACTTTGGCGCATGATATCACATCCCAATGCTCCCATTAAGCCTCCAGATTCACTGCTGTGCACAAAAGATCTTATGGAGCCACAGGAAGACCAGGGTTGTGGAGCCCCCAGAGCTGAGGTGCTGGAGAGGAAGAAACTGTGATCTCTTCCTAAGTCACTGCTTAAAGGTTTTGTGTTAATTGCCACCAAGTGGAGTACCAAAAATGACCCACACAGCAGGGGGCAAACCCCACCTCTGTTCTTTTTGAGGTGTGACCCTCCCCACTAGATCTGCTGTATGATGGGAGACCTTCTCATGCTCCTCTGCCCTGGGTGGCTTCGCTCATGGTGGCTTTGCTTCTTCCAGCAGAGCACTGGGGCTGCTGGCAAGGGGGATGTGGCATGTGGGGTTATCCTGCCTCTCTGGGTCCCTTTCCCAGTGCCATCCAAGTGGGAAAGCCCATGGAAAGGGAGTGATTTGAGTTTGGCCACCCACATCCTGCCTGGTTCCAATTTTAAATAGAAAGATGGTGGTGCCAGCACTTCTTGACCACCTTCCCTGACCTGCTCCCCTTGGGAAGTGTAATCCGTCACCAAGAGGAAGGAACACAGGCAGTGATAAAATCCAGGTTATTAATCCCTCTTGGCTCACACTGCAGCCCCAGCAGCCCTGACCTGAGACCTCCTCCTCCTTCTGCTTGGCTGTGGTGACAGCCACACACCTGCATCACCTCCTTTGGTGGGCTTTGGCACATCATGACTCCTCTCAGACACCAGGGAACTGCAGCACTGCCCCTGCAGCATTCCAAGGGCTCTCCTGCCATGGGGAGTCTCATTCAAATAAAGCTGTGACACCACGTTGTTAGAAAAGCACCAAGAATAACTTCTTGGAGAACACACATCTTATTCCCAGGAACAATCCTGCTGATTTCCCTTCCCACAGGTTGTTCCATGGAACAGGGGGATCTTTCTGGAAGATTGGTACTTTCTTAACCCCAGTAGGAACAATCCTTCTGCCACTTATGGCTTTGTAGTTTGACAAAGAAACGAAACCCTTGGCAAGGTTTTGACTGTTGCCTGTGATTTTTGTGAGTTTAATGGCTCTCATTGTCTTCTAAGGCTGGAGCTAAACATTCTTACAGATCAAGAAATGATTAAATGCTGCTAACCAAGGGGAGCAAGTAATTTCTACCTACTTTACCTGAGCACGAGGAGTCTCACACTCATTACTAAAGCATGATCTAATTTTAAATCAACAAAAAGCCTGCTTTGTTAAAGGCTGGGGTAGTGAGGGCAAGAAGAGCAGAATGAGCTTTGTAGAAATGTGGAAACTAATCCCAGATCTTCACCTGCAATCACCCTTCTACTTAAAATTTCTGTCTTGCAAATACTAGAGATTAGGGTTTTGCATTCACAGTCATCTGATGATGAAAATCCATCTTTTATACCAGATGCTGAAAGATAATTTTTATTAACTGACTGACAGCTCCAGGTTCAGGATACACCTTCTGCTTTGTAACTCAGTTTTGCTGCTTCTCTTCCATATTTTTCCTCTTCTAGAGTCCCTGCCCATCCCTGTTCAGGAAATCAATGCCACTGTTCCTTTAAATAAAGCACATTAAGCCACTAAAGCAAAAGCCCCAGAAGCAAAGTGTGTGCTCTTATTTTGAGTATTCCTTAGCCAGTGTTCCCCAACTTTCTGAGCCCTGCAGGCCACGCAGGCTTTGGGTCCTTTCCTTCTGCTAGCCCGGATCAAAGCAATGGAAGCAGCAGCAGATCTGGGGGCAACTTGGTTTTTTCAAGCCAGGGCTGCTGAATATTAAAATAAAACTGTGGAAGAGTGGTTAGAATTTTTTTTTTTATTTGAGCTGATTATCCAGGTTTCAATACCAGCTCAGTTTGTAGCCACAGGAGATGTGCAGCTATTCTAAATATCCAAAAGTACTTCATGACCATGAGCAGGCTCAATCCTACAGCAACACCCTTTCTCCAAGGAGGTTATTAGTTCTCCTACACACTTGGCAACACAGACAAGTCTGTGGCACTTCCAGGCATTCATTCCAAGATTATTTCTCCACCCCCCCCCTCCTTTTTTTTTCCTGCCATATCAACTCCAGCATGTTATAGAGCCTGCTGTGCTGTGATTGTAATCCAAGCAAAAAAACCCCAAGGATATTTAGGTAACTCCTATGCATCCTAAATTATAATTTATGACATCTTCAATACAATCTGGGATGCAGACACATCCTTGAAATCATCCTCTGTCTTGCATTTTATGGTAGATTGGTCTCCTGGTCAATAAGGAGCAAGCACATTCCAGCTGGAGAGCAGGCATGGTTTGTCCTGTTATGGCTTTTCCAGATTTTTAATAAGAGCAATTTCTTATGCCTTATTTGATCAGCTGTTATCCTAAACATATTAAATCCGTATTAAACCTGCCAACCCCCAAATTTCATTTTAAAAAAAAGGTGAAAAATCTGATAATTATTTTAAATAAAATTTGCTCTATTAGAATAAGCATATGGTAATAATTTATAAACATTTGCTGCTGTGAGCCTGCACTGATTGCAAGGCCTATTATGTTGCCTCTTGTTAAAATCAAAATATATAACCTACATGTCACAATGCCTCCAACTATAAAAGCCATCAACACAGCTTGTAGTCAAGAAATGCTCTCAAATTTTAAATTATATTTGCAGGATTGAATTTTGCTGTTAAGAAGCAAACCAGTGAAAGGGGGCATTGGTGGAGCAGGTCCCATGGAAAACGCCCAAAAATCATTATGCTCAGCTCATGGAGTTGCTTCCCAGTGCCACAAACCAAAAGACTTGGTGGTTCTGACACAGCTCTTCCATTGTATGGGAGAAAACCATCTGAACACACAAGAGAAGCAACAAGGGAGTTCCTATACAGAGGTACTGAGAGACATGAACTTCTTCCAGATCTCTGAGACCACACAAACCCCAAACTTTGTCTTCATCTCTCTTAATATTTTTGCTTCCTTTTTGGATTGTCAAAGGAAAATTGTATGGTAGGAAAGTAAGACAATAATTGTCTGTTTTGGGGGAAGATGGAGAACAGTCCTGACGTGCTGACTGGCAGGATACAGAGCTCCTCACAATAGTGTTATTTTGGGAGAAGAATTGAGAGCTGGTTGGTGTCTGTTGTGAGTAAGGCTGTGCAGTTGGAGGAAAGAACAATTCTGAGGTCTGTGGGAGTCTGTCTGTTCCAGGGTTTCCATGTGAATAACACACCAGTCTGGAAACTGGTTGGGCTTTATTTTGAGCCTCACAGAGGTGTGCAAAACTTCAGTAATTGTCCTTCCCCAGCTCTCCACCTCCAAAAATCCAGCAGAAGTTGGGCAGAATTTGGGCACATTTGAAAAATTACACTTTTTATTTATGTGCTCAGACATAAGTTCAGGAATCTTCTCTTACGTGCTCAGGTTATTAAAACTTTTTCTGAATACTTCTCTGATGAATGTGACTTTTATTTCATCTTGGGACAACAGCCTGCTCCAGGATTTGGGATGGTTACCACTTCTGTGACAAAGTCAACACCAAAGTCACTAAAATGCAATAACAATGATTTCAAAAGAAGCAGAATGTACAGTATAGAATACTCCATGCTTTATGGTGGGCACTTACTTCATGGCACTTCAGCATGACCATCCTCTGACAACAGCAGTCATGACAGCAAATAAAAATGACAAAATGGAATGACTGAAACACTGCAGAAATTACTGACAAAGCAAGCAATCCTGTGAAATTGGTGACAAACAGTTAACAGCAAGAAATGAACCCAATGGATGAGCAGTAAAGTGAAAAAAACACAAGGCTTGAGAACTATCTCATGTATTTCATCCTCTGTGAGACCCAGACATCCTTTACAACAACCCAAATGTAGGAGCAGTCCCTGCATTTGCTATGAAGCAGGACTTGCTGCTGAGTTCAGCTCTGCCTTACCTGTTTGTGACAAAAACAGGAACTTTTTTGGACACTCATGAAAAGAAACAATTCAGAGAAGGACAAAACCACTTCACTTTTAAAACTTGTCCCAATGCAGTACAGGTAATTTTTCCTAGAGGACTCAATTCTTCCTGGTTAGGCATCCACCAGAACTCCTACATTTATAATGAGCGTTTCCCACTACCAGGAGTGATGCCAACATGCTCCAGAGGGCACAGGCACACTGTGCAAACACAGAAACAGAAACACAAGCACCATTTGAAACAGGAATTGTTTCTCCCTGCGGCAAAGCCATCGATCACTTTGGTACCAGTGCTGGGAGGGAGCAGTAGCAGTTGCTGTTCATTATTCCTTCTGAGTCCCCAGAGCCAGGGTGCTGTTTGCACTGGGGGCTGGGTTTCTCTGCCCAGCAGCCATGGCATTAATTAATTAATCAATCACGGCATTAATTGGTGGATCTCAGTGGCTTGCACTTGATCAGCATGTTGCTATGTGACTGCAGGTTCACAGACAGAGCCAGCACTCCTCCCTTCACCCAATGAAAGCCCTGCCTTGTTCTTCTCCCCAGTCCTTTCACCAGCTCCACATAATGGTCAGTAGCCTCTCCAGTGAATTTATAGCACTGCTGTATTTATAGCACTGCTGCATTTATAGCACTGCTGCATTAATAGCACCAATCCCGTGCTCCTCCCCGACAGCAGAGTGTCACCTGCCAAGGCAGGGGCTGCCTCCCTGGGGCTTCCCATCCCTGCACAGGAGCACCTCTGAGCTGGGAACAGGAGCCACAGCTCATCACTGGGGGACCTGGGGCAAGCAGAGCCCCATATTGAAACACTTTTCAATGTTTTTCATAAGGAAGGGCGAGGAAAACCAGAGGGAGTGACAAGTGGCAGTCAGATGCTGGGACCTGACTACATGGACAGATTGGATTAAAACCTCTCCCACCAGGACTGATGGCCATAATTTCCTAAAGTAAATGGTGGGCAAAACTGGGAGTGGAAGCTGGAGCTCTGTTCTCCAACCATCTGGTCAAACGCTTTCACTATGCTTGTATTAGCATAAAGTAAGGAAGCACATTCTCTCACTTCTTCCTCATATTCCTTCTCCTCCCAGACTCCTTTTCCCCATCCCACTGCCACTGAAAAGCAGATGGTTTCCAGCCCAATGTTTCCATGCTCTATTTAAAACCCTGGAAAATCAGTGTGTCCATAAGAACCAGGGAAAACTACTAATACACCGTGTAAAATTATTGCTAAACCCATGGTCAGAGAAAAAAAGCAATTTGGGGTAATTTTAATGTAATAATTGAGAAATGCTGTTCAGGACTGTAGAACAATCTCTTCCTAGTCCTCTTTAATCAAAAACATACAAAGAAGATATTTTCATGGGTTTCTGTAGCAAGTCATTACCCAGCCATCCAGGGTTCAATCCACCCCTGTGCTACCCTAATAGTGTGATTGACCTACAATTGTCCATCTACTGGCTGTGAAGAAGGAATTTCTGGGGATAATTAGGATTCCAGTCTGGGCCATAACTTCACATCACCCAAAAAGCAAATACATATTTTTAATTTCATCAGGCTGCTTGTGCTGTGAACATCACCCAGTTGAGACTGTGAATGTTGTTCCTATTTATACCACTTCCCAATCCCTCTCTGGCTGAAGGATGGGAACAGGCAGACTCATTTTTTATCACTTTTCCTTCAGCAGAGCTAATGAGTTGTTCTTTAATTCAGCAGAATCCCTGCTTTCCATGAGCTAACATACATTTTCTCCCTTTCTAGTGCTACCTCACAGGGAAGGGCTACAAGATGTAGAGTTGGTTGTCATAGGCTTTATAGTACTTGGAAAAAAATCCAGAAACTCAAAGAATTTTACCTTTAAAATTTAAATCTTAACTTGAAGACCTGAAATTCTCACAAGATGGTATTTCTTGGTCATAGTATTTGACAGCTCTGTGCCACTGCCTGCTTATCCTATTTATTCCCTCATGGCTTTTTTGGCATTGTTACATCCCAGGATCCTCCCTCTGGTTTGGTTTTACTTTTCAGGAAAGCCAGCAGGATTTCAGCCACATGGAAATAATGGTTTGGGGAGTTCTGTTGCCAAATTCAGCCTCTGTACCATAACGAACACTAAAGAATTTGCCAAAGCTGAATTAGAAAAATTCAAAAAGCTCAAGGATAGAAAAGCAACATAAGTTTGTAACCCTGCCCAAGGCAGATCTTTCTTTAAAATATGGGACTACTGTTACTTCTGTAATAATTTGCTTTTCTCCAATAAGGTGATATAGTTTTTCATTTTTTTTCCAGCCTTTACAATTTTGAAGTGCTTTTTCTCAAAGAAATGTATCTCTATTTAATTCTGCTTTTCATTTTCCTCTCAGTAATGATAATACTTTGGCATATTTACAGTACATTGTAGTTGGTAGTTTCTGTTATTTTCTAATAAAATAGGGACACTAAAGATCTCTGCTGTAACCTGGAAATAACTATCAGTTTATATATAAAAGATGATCAATAATATTATACATATGAAGCTAGAGGCAATATGTTCATATGGCTTAACAAGAAAGACGA
>JAOXXN010000065.1:6751159-6786574 GCA_026770055.1 Myrmophylax atrothorax | reverse complement strand
TCTCTCTGTTCATTTGCTGGAGTATTGAGTTCAATTCACTAATAACGTTAGCCTTTGGGCCTGAGAGAATCGGGCTTTTCACCTCCGTCACGTCACCCCATAGTTTAGATGTCCTTTGGGGAACAACTTTAGCCATATTGGGCTGTGCACTGATGGGAGGTGGGGGCGGAGCGGGAGGAGGAATAACAAAGCTGTCTACAGTTTCTTCAATTAGCGCGTCCTTGTAAAGTGCATTGCTTTTGTTGATTATGGGCTTCATTTTTGGCTTAGGAGGTACTGGGGGTTTGTCCACCAGAAATGTTTGCCCATCTGCATAGACTGTACAAGTATCCACGTTCTCACCCCCTTCCGAGGATAAGGTAGAGATGCTGGACACCGTTGAGATAGTGCTGGTTGTCTCTAGGTGATGGTCACTGCTGCTTCGGCTGTCCACCTCCTCAATCCCAGAGTCAGTGACGTTATCAAAGCTGTCAGGGGGTGGCAGGAAGGAGGCAGGCAAACAGTTTGAAAGACCCACTTGCTTTTTGCTGTCTAAAGAGTTTGTTGGCTGGCTGGGGGCGAATGGGGCGGCCGAGGGCGCACCGTTCTTCCTCTGCGCCATCAGGTCCGTGAGAGCTGAGCCAGGCGCCGCACGGTCGTCGGGGATGTCGAAGCTGTTGGCAAACTCCAGGGGAGGGGGCAGTGGCTCAGTGAAGAGAAACTCCTCATCAATGTCGACCGATGCCAAGGGCGGCGGCGGGATGCGGAAGGGCAATATGACGGGGTCATCCACGGAGCTCGCTGCCACAATGGTTTTGCAGGGAGATGCCAGTGGCTCAGGAGCAGCAGGTGCATTCAGCTCACCTTCCTCTGCCTCCTCGCTCCCCTCTGGCCTCTCTGGTGGGGAGTTTTCAGGGCTTGGCTCCAGCTCAGCTCCCTTCTCCTCTTCGTCTTCGGGTGCATCATCTGCCTTGGCTGTGTCCACGGTGTGAACCATCAGCAAGCCAGCTGACTTTTGCTGTGAGGTATCCACAATGTTTATCAACATGTTCTTCTTCTCCTCAGCTTTCTTTTCTTTCCCTGCATCTGTTTCATACTTGTTCTCAGTCTCCTGCCGCCTCAACAGGCCGCGGGTGTTTTGCCTCGTGACAGTAGCAGTGACAGGAAAAGTCGTCTCCATGTTGGGTCTCAGCTTCGTATCGATGTAAAGCGGTTTATTAAGGTCTGTTTTAACAGCATCTCCTTTGCCTGGGATCTGCTGTGTTTGTTCTTTCATGGCTCTGTCCCTGGCAGAGAGCGCGAGGGCTAGCGGCGAGTTTGGGTCCAACAGCTTCCCCGTGACTGGGTGGACGTAACTATCGGGGCTGGAGGCGTTCGACGGCTTGGCTGCCACCATGCTGTTCTCGGTGCCCTTCGTTTTGGACGAAGCATTTAATGTCCTTGAGTCACTCTGATTGCTAGGGTCGCTGCTGTTAAAGAGACTCTCAGGCTCTCTGGGTGCGGGAATGGGCGATGGCGACATGAGCTGCCTGAAACCCTCCTCACTGCCGAACATCGCTTCCTCCGTGAACTTGGACTGCCTCATGCGTGGGGTTGGTGGGGTCAGCCCAACATCCTCGTCTCCCAGGTCCGTGGAGAGGAAGGCTGGGGAATTCCTCCTCGCCTCCAGCCTCTTTTCCCTGTCCCTCACTGCCCCTGCGATGGCTGCAGCAAAGGGGCTGCTGACCCCCAAGCTGTCATCGGGCCGGAGCTGCCCAGGCTGCTCTGAAGACTGAGGGTCAATCTCCATGCTACTCCCTTGGCTGCTTTTCCCGCTGCTGCTGGTGGATGGCTCTTTGACGATGATGGTTGGGATTGGAATGGAGCAGGTCTTTTCAGGGCTGTCCTCCACGTTGGACTGTTTGACCAGCATACCCTTCCTCCTGGCTGGCTTGGCTGGCACATACACTGCCTTGCTGGCGATCTTCCCGACCTCGGAGTAGGGATTTTCAGGCATCTGTGCCCTCTTCCTGAAGTTGGCCTGAGACGCAGCGCTGCGGCTGTACAGGTCCTCGGAGTCCAGGGAGTACCGGTCCAGCTCCCGCCTGTAATAGATCCCTTTGTCCCTTATCATTGTCCCCACGCTCTCAGGCCTCACCAAGGAGATTTTTGCACCTGAATTCTGGTTGAATGGAGGTTTGATAGTTCCGTAGCTCCTCGTTGTCAGGGATTTGGGGGAGTTGTACAGAGAGGGAGAAGGGGGTGGTGGTGAGGGAGGTAAGGACTGTGGTGGTGGTGGGATATCTTCAGAGGTGTCAGGCATTGAAAGACTTCTGGTGAACTTCAGCATAGGAGGAGCCAGAAACTGCCGTTCTTCCTCTGTTATTCCTAAAAAAAATCAGAAAGTGAGTTTAAAACAGTGTCTTCCACTAGGATCCCTCTGTATTTTTACTGCATTATCTCTGTATCCAACCCCAAATTGCAGGATGCATTTCCCACATGCAAAACCCTAAAAGAGGTCTTTTGGTTGACTCCTATCATAGGAATTCTTGCTGAACTTCAGAGCCCCAAGTGCCAAAATTGAAAAGGATGCTACAGCATTTTAATTAAACTGAGCCCTGATGTGTAGACAAATGTTTGGGGTTTATGTATCATCAAGGTAGCTGTAGAGAAGCACATTTTCTATGAAAATTATTGAACAGGGAAGACATTCTGTGCTGAACAGTAGCTTCTGCCTTGCCCCAGCACTCTATAAAATGCATATAATAATGTGACTTGGAAACCTAATGAATTTTTAAGATGCATTTGAAATTTAGCAAGGGGGCCATGAAGATCCTATTGGAGAAAAAATCATAATGTTTCCTTTCAAGAGATGACATTACATTATTACAAATAGGGCTTTTAACAGAAATAAACTGGGTAATATTAAGGTAGTTTGGATGCTAATTTTACATCAGCATAATGTGTTTCTAAATTGATAAAAATCACTACTGAGAATACTATTGAAAATAAAGCAAACGCAGATTTGGTCTGCTTTTCCTTTCCTTGTTGTAAAATCATCTATTGCCATAATTTTCTAAGAAAAAGGATGAATCTTAGTCCATTTGATCAAGAGGATTACTTTGTAGACTACACAGCATCACAACACTTTTGCCTCAGGAACAAAGAAAAAAGGGATCACACTTTGCCCTAATGCTTTGCAAAGGACTTGTATTGATCTTTTTTTTCCTTGTTAGAAGCAACATTCTAAAGAAACCAATCAAATTATAAATCCATACTTGCCAATTGCCATCAAAGCAGAAGGTGGAAATTACATCACCTTACACAGAAACTTCTCTGTATAAAAATTAAACAGTCACTCACTGAGGCAAAGGTGTTGGAGAAATATGCTTTAAGAAAGAAGCCAAGTTACTACAAGTCTGTGATTAATGCACTAGCAAACTATACAGGAGAAGCATTTTACCTATAGATTTTTGTCTTCTCATTGTACCCCGAGGTATACCCAGAAAAGGACCTTGAGGACTCCCTGGAACAGTGGGTGTCATCACAGCAATACCCTGTCTCTCATACACGGACTACAAGAGAAGCAAAGAAAAACCCCACAAGAATTAAAGCAGGAAAGTCTCTCTCACATGCAAATAACTCTTCTGTCAGAGCTGCTAATCCATTATCCCTTTTACTTAGAATTCCTAAGGAAAATAATTATTAATTTGAGAAGGAGGGGAAGCAATGGCTGGGCTTTATTTGCATACAATGACAGCAGCTGTAAGTGGAGTTGGCTGAAACTATGTACAAGGCAATACATTAAGTTTCCAGCACATTTTGAGTGCTGTAAGAAAATGGAAGAATGAGCGGTTGCATTTTGATTCCTTCACTTCCAAATACCCAACTGCAGCCCTCATAGGCATCAATGTTTCCTCTGCACCAAGTTAAAGGTTCTGAAGGTCAGACCTGTGCTTGGAATGTTGCACAGACTCCAGGTGTCCTGTGCAAGATCACACTGGCAGTCAGCACCTCAGCCCCAGTGCTCTCGATTGTCCCACCTCCTCATCACAAAACTATTTGCATTCTGCCTCTTAGAATAGGCTTGTTACATCAGGGCTGATGCTCTTTCAGAGGGGTGGGTAACGGAAAAATATATCTAAAATGCAATAAACCCAACCATTTTTTCATGTGCAAAGTTTCATGAGAGCAAATCCTGCAGCTGAGTAATCCAATTCCAGAGTTCCGGAGTTTAATTTTTAATAGGTGCTATAGTATTAATGTCAATTCTTCCCTCACAGATCATTGT
Organism: Myrmophylax atrothorax; assembly: GCA_026770055.1. Lineage (NCBI taxonomy): Eukaryota > Metazoa > Chordata > Aves > Passeriformes > Thamnophilidae > Myrmophylax > Myrmophylax atrothorax. Next base: position 6,782,325 of record JAOXXN010000065.1, on the reverse strand, counting down.
GTTTTATTTAATCGAGGTATTAGACATGCCATTAAGAATAATAAGAATCTGCAGGAGAGGAAATCTCCACATTAGTGGGGATGGTGTGGCTGCACTAACTGGTGCTGGAACTGAAGAGGCACATCTTGACTTTCTGCAGGTCTTTTTTAGCTTGGACTTAGTGTTGCAACGACACCTCCACGTTCAGAACTTGCTGGGGTCTCACCAGCTCAAGTTCACATCTGCTTGAGGAACAGTGAAGGAGCAATGCTTTGGTGTGATAGTCTCAGAATAAATCAGGATATAATGAGAAAGGTTTTATAGGGGTGTGTAGACTGTTCTGTCCCAAGACTATTATTAGAAACGCAGAGTAGACCATGCCTTAAAAGTTCTAAGATAATAAAAACAAAATGAGCATATATAAAGCAAGGTGATTCTATTAATTTCTGTTGTATGCCTTACACTCTGCCCAAAGACCCCCTCCAACCACTTCCAGAGATGAAAGTAGTACCTCATAGCCCCCACTCACATTCATATCTGTAGCTGAGGGAAAACATCTACTAGAAGGCCTCTGTTTAATAGTTGCCACTCTTGAGTCCACAGTTGCATTGTCTGCAATTCTTGATGGCTTGGAAACTGGTACTATTTCATCCACCTTATCTGTAATATAAAAACATTCAGTAAAATAAATATCATTCGTCCCAGGGAACGGAAAAGTTAAGTATTGCAAGGTCAAAGGAAGAGATTTACTTTTCAAAAAAATGCAAAGAAAAAGGGTTTTTTTGGCATTTTAACAAGGCAACGCTTGAGCATCATAAGTCGTGCAAGCCGAGCACTTTTTAATGCTGCTACATCACATGCATGCTTTAGTTTTAAGCCTGCATGCATTGAATGTTTACTTAGTGTGACTCGAAAAACAATCCTCTTCTTCAAACCTTCAAAATGTGAAGGGACAATATCTATATAGAAATGGAGAGAAGACCTTTAGAAAGAATGAATCCGTACAGCCCTGTCGCAAATAGAGATAAGCAGACTGTACTTAGTCATCAGAATTTCAGTGATATTTGGACAAAACACGTACTCCAGAAGTGCTCCTTCATGCCTATTCTCCTCAAGTAAGCACACCCTAGTTTATTCACACTCTTTGGCTTGTAGACTGACATTACTAACTGCAGCATTTGTTTAAATGAAACTTTTATATGTGGGGTTTTTGATTTTTTTTTTTGGCAATGTATTCAGCTGTGGTCAGAAACAGACCAAATAGGCAAAGTCCAAAGCTGAATGAGAACTTCAGCATTTGGATTTGGGATTCCGACCTACCATATGACATGATGGTAAAATATAGGGAGGTTTATTCAGGCTATTCCAAACCTGAGTGCTGGTGTTGGCCCCGCATCCAACTTTGGTCACAAACAAACTTCATCAGCATTTAAAACAGAGTGTTACTCCCTCAGACTGAAGACCTCAAAGTACCATATAATTAGCTAATTATTGCCTGACAGCTCCTTTTTTTGCCCCTTTCACTGCTATGAAACCAAGGCATGGAGAGATTAAATGAGTAGCCTAAGCTGCCATAATACTTTGAGTTTTTAATCTGCACTAGAATCCAAACTTGAATCATACCAACAGATTTCCTTACTACACATTCCACGGCATTTGCTTTCCTGTAGCATGTTCAATTAGTGTCTTTCCTTCTGAAGTTTCCCAGAAATAAGGATTGGTTACATAGCCTGCGGTGTTCATGAGAGTGGAATACCTTAGCCTGGCTCCTGGACTTCCACAATGTGAGTCAGAGCAATGTTACTTTGCAGCAATTAAATCCCTCTCCCAAATTACTGATTATTTGCTCCATCAAACAAGGATAGTTACTTCATTAGGATACTATAGACTAGGAAAAAAAAAACCAAACCAAACCAACCAGGTTTTTGGTGGTGTTACTATGCCAAGTATGGGATTTAGGGATTTAAGTTTTACTTCTCACAGGAGAGCAGCACACTCAGGGCACTGGATATTGATATGGATGGGAATAAAGCAGGAGGAAAAGAGTTTTTGATCCCTTTAAACAGTAGATCTGGCTGATGCAAGGATGATATTTTAAATGGGAGAAGAAGAGAGGGAAGAACTTTTAGCCTTCAGGTTAGGAAGAAGGTTGTCCTAGAAGTGGATATTTCAGTGTCACAGAGGGTCAGGGAGCAGGCAGGGAAGGAAAGGCTGAGCAGGACCAGTGAGCTGAACACTGATGAAAACTGCCTCACAAGAGTAGTGTTGCTGTTTCTTTTCAATTGAAGTTAGCATTCAATTCTTTTCATTGGTCTGCTTTAGTCTAGGTGGGATTTAAATCATCCAGTGGAAGGAGAAAAGGAAAAAAAATTCTTAAAATCATCACATGTATTCAAAAATAAAGCAAACTTCACGTCACATTTCGTAATACAAACTGTGAACTTCTGAAAGAAGAATATCTGCACTTCTGCTTAGCCAAAGGCATCAGAAAGCAACGGTGTAACCATGAACATTTGACTGATACAGCAGAAATATGGCCAGACTGCAGAATCACACTCGGGGGATCTATCACCAAGAGCTTCAACTGGGCAGAGGTTTCCTGTTAAGGCTCTCCCACCCTTGTTATCATCCCAGAAGCCAAACAACTGGTCTTTGGGATCCAGAAAGAAGGAAGTTTTGGAAACTGAAGCCCTAGGCACTCCAAATATGTACATAAGAAATATCAATATACCATGTAAGAACTGATCCCCTTTATTTTGAACAGACACATGTAACCATATACCCATTCAGACAACAAAAATCTACAGGGAAAGAGTGATGAGGCTATGACAGACACTTGAAAAGCATGAGAATATTTGTTGGGGATGGAACATACATACCCTCCAACTGCACTGATTGGCTAGACAACAGCACAGGTCAGATCCTGAGGTTGGATCTGAGCAAAATATCAGTTGGCACCAATTCTTAATACCATCTACTACTTCCCCATGGACAACCCCCTTGCTTTTGTGTAAGTTAATTGCAGGTTTCTTGCCTGTAGACAGGTTCCCAGTCCTTCTCACCCTATGGCTGATCCCATTGGAGTGGTTCTTTGTGCCTTGGAAACTTGGAAATGGGCGAGGAGAGTAGGTTAAAGCTTAAGCTGCTTTGCAAGGAACTCTTTGGGGCTTCCTCATGTGGCAGCACTGTTGCATCTCCTTCTTTTGCTCTGCTGCCTTTGGTCAGGAAGCAAAGGTTGAGTGGAGGTTGTTTGGAAGGTACAGCAAAAGAATTGGAAGCCATGGAACCTCCAGCACGTGGGAACGAGCCTGACTTGGAATGGCAGCAGCTACATGGCGGGTCCTGCAGAGCAAGTCCAAACCTCCACATCTGGCCACAACTGCACCACCCTTGCACTATGCAAAGCAAAAACATTCTCACTGCATTACCCAACGTGCTAATGAAGGCCAAGAAAATGGACTGGCTGGATCATACTTCGCTTCACTCAAACATCCCAAAGAAAGAAGATGTAAACATATTGGGACAAAACTTGGCTCGCCTGTGCCTTGACCTTGGCTGTTCATATGCACAGCACCAGTGTGCAAACCACTTCTGCTCCAGAGCCACTTGTTCAAAAGCACATACTGGAATAATTTGCCAGGCTTGCTAATTAGCTGCTCTCCCAACCTCCTTGTGATCTCAAATACTCTGCAGCACGCGTTTCTCGCACCAACAAGAGGGGAAGCTTACAAGCTCGTGTTGGAAATTCTCTGAGGATAACTTTGCAAATAATCCTGAGAAAAGAGATCTAAAAAAAAAAAAAAAGCCACAAAATGGATGCAAAAAGTGGCACCTGGTGTGAGGTGTGTCACCAGTGTGGCCAAAGAAGCCCTCCAACAATGGCATTTTTAAAAGGAACGCAGCTGGACAGAGGTGAAAGGTAAGAAATATTTGGTAGATAAAAGTCTACACTGGAGGTTGGCCATGCCAGCTGCAATGCCATCCTTAAACCAGTCACTTAGCCAGGTCCAGCCATGAGGACACACACACACACACACACACATACACGCACACTTCTATGGGAGCAGTTGGGGCTGAGTGGCAGAGCAACAAAACCTGATCTGCTTTCTCTCGAATAACCTCACAGAGAGACAGGGAGGAAGAGTCTACGCTCACTGGACAGAGAGCACAGCTCAGCTGTAATCACAGAAGAGGATTTTTAAGCCTATGATTGTTCTCTAGTATTTTCCATTCATCACTGCTTTGCCATAGAAACTCTCCTGAGCCTTCCTAAGGAGTTACAACAGGGAGTCAAACACAGGAGCCATGCTACACCTGTGAGAACAGGTCACCACCGCTCAGGGGCTCCTGGCAACAGCGTCCTTTGGGAGGACTGTCAGGGATACCACATGGAAAAGCCAAGTCTGATGCCTCTGCATGCATATAGCAGTTTGAGTGCCACTAAATTGAATTCCCCCGAGAGAGGCAGCACCAACAGATATAAAAGAATTCATTGCAAAGTGCGTTTCCATCTGCCCTGTGGATTACCAATGGGCCACGTGCCCTGCTCAGGGTGCCAGCCCTCAGGAAATTAGATGGCCTAAAGGCACACAAAGTAGTTGTGTTTTATTGAGATGCAGGTTGTCTCTAATGAGAAGCTCTGAATCACAGACAGAGTAGCACAGTACCCAACAGCGTGTCATGACTTTTACATTCTCAAGAGGTCTGGCTGCTAGGCAAGTTGCCTTTTTTTTTCTCTCTTTTTCTTAAATAATTAATATCTGTGATAATTACAGGGGACAGTCTCCTCCTAATAGATTTGTTGCAGGAGATGGCTCTTATCCCCATCGAACACATTTCTTAGTGACTCCTGTTTCAAATCCCCAGACTCTCTCAGAGGAAAAATTATAATGCTGCCCATCAAGCCACCAGATCCATCACAAAAGGAGCCTTTTAAACGAGAGCCAGGTGCCTAGATAGATCTGGTGGCACATCACTACACAGCCCCCAAAGGAGAAATATGAGGTATGATCCTGGCAACATTACTTATTGAACGACATAGCCAAGACATGTGGATTAGCTCCACCGAGGGTCTTAGGAAGTGAGCTGGTCAGACCCACAGAGGATAAGAATGATCATGATCCAGTACAGGCTGAGCCCAACACCTCAGGCTGGCATGCCAGAAACACCAGGCAAAGACTGATCCAACACAGTTTGGGAGGCGAGGAGTGCCAAGACCTCTATACTTACCACCGAGTCCTGAGTGCTTGTTCAGAGGGGATGGGATAATGGAGAAAGAAAACTCAAAAAACAGCTGCCTCAAGAAATGACTTGTATTTGTAAGAAAAGCAATGAATGCCTGGCACAGAGTAAAAAAATGCTTGTATGAAGTTAAAGTGAAAGAACAGAGGCAAATGTTCTTCAAATACCAGCAGCACACATTGTTAACAGTGCAAAGAGAAACTACAAAATGTTAGACTAATCTAGTCAGCCAGAATACAATGTTAGCCAATGTAGGAAATGGTTGAAACGCTGCCACCGATGGCCTTATGGCTAAGAATTAAAAGGACAGGCACATTAAAAAAAACTCTAAAAACCCTATGGAGTGGTTATTTTTTCTTCCCTCCCCCTTTTGCCTGTCGTGGGGGCATGGGCAGCGAGGCCCTCTCGGTTATGGCTCTCTGCAGCCGGCCACTGCGACAGGGCAGCGTGGCCTGCGGTGGGTCTCGAGAGTCGCCTGGCCCCTCGGCCCCTGGTAGGCACACAGTGGAGGATGCCACTGCGTCCTCCCCGGTCCATGTCGAGGCACAGGTCAACTCGACATGGGGGGTGGCTCTTTGGGAGATGCGCGTCTCGAGGACCTGCGTCCTCGGCTGCTTGAGGAAAGCTAAAATCTCTGACAGGTAGTTATGGATGGCTCTTGTGGAGGTAGCCACAATGCCCAGCTGCAGCTCCATGCGGCCCATGGACTGGGACATGAGGCCCATGGACTGTGCATGCTCCCTCTTGATATTCTCCAGCAGCTGCACAATCCTACTGTTGGTTTCCATCAGCAGCTTCTCTCCCTCTGTTAGCTGGGGCTGCCCTCTCCAACCCCGATCCCTAGGGACAGGCTCAACACCGCAGCGCTCTTCATTCATCTCATCATTGCCCTCCTCCTCAGGAGAGTCACTTTCAAACTGAGGAGTCCTACTGAGGGACTGATCCCCGGGAGACTGTATGTCCATGGTGCACTCCGGAGTCCGCGCCGGCGTTTGAAAGCCCTCAAAATCCTCCCCAACGTTGCTGTGCGTTTCAGATGAGGACAGTGGCCACTGCCAGCTCTCTGTGGTCCTGGCTGGTGAGTCTTCGTCAGAGGCAGGCACCGAGGACTCCTGTTCTTCGGCCGGCGTGGACAGCGAGCTCCCTCGGTGATGGCCGCCTTGCCCCGAGGATCCAGGAACCTCCCCATCTTGCTCCCCAGTGACATCTGGCAATCAAATAGAGGAGCAACAACCACTGTATCTGAGGCCAGGCAGATGGAGGTATCTACATGCATTGGACAACACATAGAAAGAAGCCAGTTGGGAAGCCAGGAGTGTATGTGTTTGGGCAAACGGAAGGGCGGGCTAAAGTTTAGTGACTGCACTGGGCACGTGGCAGTTGATGCTCATTAAGCACTTTTGGCACCACCAACGCACACTGTCCTGTACCCCGAACACACACAGCCGTGCTGCATCCCAAGGCAGGAGCTACCAATTCCCCTCAGCGTGACTGTGACAGGCAATGGCAGTGAACCTAGCGAGAAGCTCACCTATGCACTGCAGTGGTGTCAGGCAGAAATCCCTGGGACGAGCTCAGGGCCAAGGGTCCACTTGAGCTTCCTGGGGTGCTCCACCACTGGCTGAGGGCAGCCCTTTGTTGCTCTGAAGCACTGCTGGCTATCTTCACTTTTGTCCGACGTGTGGCGTCACCCCCACCCCCAGTGGGCTCTGTCCACGGTGCCCGTCGGCGGGGCCGATCCCGCGAGCAATGCCCTGCCCAGCACTGCCCTCTGTTCCTCTAGACAGTCAGAAACGCTGTCTGAGGGCATTGCTCAGCGGGATCTCATCGTCTCCTGGAAATGAACTGAATGTTGCCCTCCCCTGGCTGCCTCTTCCCTTGCCTGAGGGCACATGTTGGACACCTGGGTGCAAGTGCTTCCCTGGGTGTGCAAAGAGGCATCCCTGCAGACTTTGAGAAGGAGGATATTTTCTCATGCTTACTTTAAATCCTCCCCTATATAAAGGCCCTCCCAAAGGCGAGGACTGGCTCAGCCTGTTGCACCCACAGCAATCAGAGCACAATCTGCCCCACTCCATTCTGCACCGTTCTGGTGAGACTGTGGCCACAACTCCCCCCTTTCCATGCTGCAGATTAAAAAATGGGTCCATCCTTTTTTTTTGTTTGTTTGTTTGTTTGTTTCCTGAGGGGGACAATTTGGTCATCAGAAATCAATCTGTTGTGGTAGGAAAGCCCAAAGCCCCTGCACTCCCAACGCTCAGGCAAGGGATAGGTGAGAGAAGCGCTGTTGTCAGTAGGATTGTGTCCTGAGCAGCAGTGGCTCACTGTGGCTGACTGTGCTGCTCACACTACAGTACTCTGAATGCCAGAGCAGTGCTGAGCCTACTCTTTGGCATCCCAGTCTTGGAAAAAGTTAGTTTTGAAAAATACTCTGCAGGCTGCTCTTCAGACCTCAATGGAATTTTAAGGTGTTGCTGAGGTCATGTTAAATAATACTTGGGGTTCTGTTTTTGAGTTGGGGTGGGAGTTGCTTGTTTTTTTTTTTAAATTGTTTTACATGATTTAAACTGAAAGCTCCTGCTGACAGACCCAAGGATCCCTTATCCTCCTGCATATCAATCTCTGGCTACCATAATGTGGCACTCATTGTTTCTGCACCCAAGTGCCTCCAACATAATACTGCTCTAAGAGGGATTCCGTGTGACTTAATAGGAAGGTGACTTTTAAGTGCTAAAATAATGGATATTATTCGTGCATTTAGCATATTCACTCCTTCAAAGTATTCACATTCAAAGTATTCACATTCTCTCTGCGTCTGGCTGGACTGTCCAGTTGCATGTTTTATGGAAAGTGAGGATGAGATTGTATTTGTAAAAAGGCATGAGCTCCTTATGGAAATGAATTTTAGGGACAAACTGTCATGCAATCATTGGCTCTTCCACTCCATGGAGATTTGAAAGGGACTATATATCAACCTAACTAATAAGTGCTTCTTCCTTTGCAATTCTTCTCCCACTGTGTCTAATACAGCCACAGCTGCATTCCTCCATTAGCCAATCTCTCCTAACAACTATAGTGTAGGACCATGAAATTATTTCTCTGCATTTTCCTCTTTGAGTACACATAAAAAAAGCACAAAAATAACCAGAGGACCTATTTTTACCACACATAGCAAACACACATTTCAGCTAAAGTCTATGGAATCAGAGTGAGATAAGGGATTGTATATACTCATTCTGGTGGAGCCACTGGTCGTACAAAATGCCTTGGCAATTCTTTGGACATGTCATCAGAAAATTCCCCGTATCTGAAAACTCCATTTACCGAACAAGTGTTCTAAACAGAGCCCACCTAACAACTGGTAAGCAACAGAACCAAACTAAACTAAAAGTCAGAGCAAAACAAAGTCAAAAAACTCCAAAGCCCACACTGATTTATGAATATTTTTGCTAATGGCATCACTGAGTTGAGTTTGTTCAGACTCCAGGGGATCCCAACACTTTTGTTATTTGTGCATGTTCACACGCTTGCCAGAGGCTTGTGAAGAAAAATTCTCTGAAAAAGCATAATAATAAATTTTTGCAGAATTCCTTATTCCCTATGAAAATTGAGCAGTTGCCACCTCCCTATTCAGTGTTTTCAGCCTTTCAGAGCAGAAAGAACAGCATCTGGCACAGGTGAACAATGACACAAATGACAAAGGGAACATGACAGAGCAAACAGTCTCTGAAAACCCCTGAGCAGAAAGTTAATTGTGGAAACTCTTGGCGAATACTTCTGAATAATGAATACATCCACAGGTTTTAGGTTAGGTTGGTAAACTTGGCTAGCAATGAAAGAGAGGAATAATCATAAACTTTTATGATTTGTAACAAGGTGTTCAACATGCCTTAGGAACTCCAGTTCCTGGAAGCTTTGTGAAGCATTGACATGGGGTGTGAGGAATCGAGGGTGCACTACAGGCATGGCCCTACACAAACTTTAATTAAACTACAGAGAAATCATGGGAGAACTCCCTGCAGGTCACTGGCTGGCATCATCCTGATGAATGTGTCTGTGTCTGCCCAAGAAATCCATTCCTTGATGACCAAAAGTCACCTGAAATTCAGGGCGGGTCTTGGTCAGGTGGTTGCACCAGTGCCAAGGCTGGTGCTGTGGAGAAGGTGTGCCAGGCACTGGAAAACTTGGTTCAGACAGAAACTGCCCTTAGGTTTGAACAACTGCTGCCAGAAGGATTGAAGGTGTCTGATAGAGTGACCTCAGCTAACTGCCTTTCCTCCTTTCTTTGGAAAAGGGGTGACTTCCAAAAAAAGAGAGAGAGAGACCACTGCAGCTCTTGAGTCAAAACTGGCCAGGAGAACATGGATCAAACTGTGCACCAACACTGTCCATCTTACTGGCTTGTTAATTTGCTATAAAAAACCCCCTCTCTCCTTTCAAAGCTGTAAGCAGAGTGGGTACAAAGAAGCACAGTTTCCTTGGGCGTGAAGCCAAGGAAAGAGTCAGATCCTCTGATCTTTGTGGCCGTTTCCACCTTCCACACCACTCCTACATGCAGCATTTTGCTCAGAGGGATAAATACAGGCAAAATAGGTCACTCATGTCTTTCATAGGTATCTTTTAGCAGCCATCTAACTGGCAGCCTCCAAGGTTCATGTTGCTAACCTCATGCCCCTTGCTCTGCCAGGGCATGACTCCCATTTCAAGCCTTAAATGCCCAGCTAAGGGACTCAGAAAGGGTCATGCAGATGGGCTAAAGGGAACAGAAACATCTGCAAGCCAGTGACCACTTCAACTTTAGTGTTTGATCACTGTGAGGACTATGCAGCTATTTTCAAAAGTCCCACAGGACTCACAGGTTTCTGGAGTTGGTTGGGTTTTTTTTTTGTTCTACCTCACTGATTCTGTTGTGTTTAAAGGAAAAATGAGATCTGGTATTGAAGTGGTCCATGTAACAGCAGCTAGTGAACCTCCATCAAAGTCCTGGCTATATTGCTTTCTGTCCTGGCAGGCAGTGTCTGTGTTTCTGCAGCAGAGCCTGTAGCTGCTGCCTGCCCAGTTGTTTGCCCTGGGCTGATACAGAGCTTGGGCTGATGTGGTGGATCAGCAGCTGCTCCTGGAGGCCACAGGACAACAGCTCCATGTGTGTCCACAGGGGTGAGCTGTGCTCTGACTGATCCTGCCCTGAACGTGGGGATCAGAAGCCAAGTTTATTCCAGCCTTTAGGTTCATGAATATGTCCATTATTTTGGAGCACTGCTATACCATGCTGCCTCCTTGGCACCACAACACTCATTACCAGTGAGAGTCCTTTCTGTTGGTTATTAGACATCTTCAGGGTTGTAGCAACTACTGGGTTGAGGTACACAGAGACCTGACCAGTTGGTTCAGCTGCAGGGGGAGAGGACAGAGACAGAGGCCAAGAACAGAGCAGGGCTTTGGATATACACAAACTTTAGAGACATCAGAAGTATTTCTTTAACTTTTGTTCCCTGAGGAACATTTGAGATTGATGCCTGTGTTGTGCCTTACCTGCCACTGGGACTGGCAGCTGATCCCTCCCTGAGGTGTGCTGCTCTTTAAGAAGCCCTCCTTTTGCAATCCCACCATTCCTGTTTCACCTCTGCTACTGGATCGTTGCCTTTTCCATTATCTCTCCTGGTCACTCTGCCCACCAGCGCAGCTGGACGTGAGGGGTGGGGCACCGTCTTCCTGCTGACAGGTGGGTGCAGATGGTCCTTGGCCACACCAAGTGGGCCAGGAGCTCCACAACAGCTTCTGGGACCTGCCTCTGCTGCTCTGGACCTGGGCCTCTGTCTGTGACTGCATCATGCCTCCTGGGGTGGCTGCACTGTTCAAACTGCTTAGGTACCAAGGTGAGAGGTGCCTTGTAAATACCTAAGATAGATACAGACACAAACTGTACCAGGTGCATTCTGCAAAACGTCATACAATGCCAAAGGCACCTCCGTGCTGGAGGATCACCCACCTGGTCTGGCATCTGCAGGCAACCAAGGGCAAATATTGGGCATGTTTTGGTTTTTTTTTTCCTTTGGAAAAGTGATGGGAACACAGGACATTCATTCTTCCTTGGTGCACACAGGGTTGGGCACGTGGCCCTTAATGGCAGGTTCTGCACATGCAAAGATTTGGTTCCATCACCTTCCCTGAATATGAGTTTACAAGTTTAGTTTAATATCTTTCATTAGCTGATAATTTTGTTTCCTTGTCAATAATCTGCAAAAATAGGCAGCACTAAAAGGGTAGGCTTCATGTATGCCTATTAAAAATGTATAGAGATTCATTTAAACTACATAAAAATATGACTGTTGTTGCTTTTATCTTATGGATTTTTTTTTTCCCAATTTCTTCTATTTTTAACTTCAAGTAGCTTGTTTTTAGCATGAAGACCAGGAGGGTTATGCATGTAATTAAGTTTCTATGTACTAAAAAAAATACAAAAAAAACTTTAAAAAAGGCATGTAAAACAAGCAGGTGCAATTATTTACAGTGCATTCCTTTCAGGTTTTGGCACTTCCCATACATATGCAAAAGAGCTTGCCCTGCTTGGAGTGGAAAAGAAAAGCGGAGAAGTAACTCCCTAAATTTTGGGTGAATGTCTGTGGGCAGGAGAACCACGTAGAGGACAATTTGGGCAAAAAGCCTGTCTGGGGACCTGCAGACAGAGCAGCTCTCCAGCACTAAAAGGGTGGCAGCAGAAAGGTGAGAACATCCTGATTTCCAAAGAAAGCTTGGTCAGACTAAAGGAATTCTTTGGATAGTGCTGCTTGTCACACAAGAACTGTCCTTGGGAAAAAACAGGTGACTCCCTCTTGGAGATGGTTAAAAATGGATCTCTGTTCCATCAGCTAACCAAAGGCTTCCTTTGGAGCTGTTTAAATAGGTTTAGATGTATAAAAATCCATCAAAGGCCAAAAGTAGGTGAAGTATAACAAGGACTTCAACACACCACTAAGCATTTAAAGACCAACCTTAGCTAAAGCTTGGATTCAGAGTAAGACTATTAAAGGATAAGGCTGAAATCCAAATTTGTTGTTTAGGATCAGATTTAGAGGAAAGAAACAAGTTCAGCCTAGAGTTATGTCATGTAAATGTAGAGTTAATAATACACAGACATGGAATGACTGGAATTTTCACCTGGACAGTTAGGCTGCTCCTCATAAATTGGCCACCACATTTTACTTTGGAATTACCTTCTTCCAGACCCACCCCAGATGAACAATTTTCTGGATTGGGCTTAAATCACAGTGCCAAAAATCACACATTTACCATCCTGTGAACAACATGTTACTTTAGCAGTCAGCATGATGGGGAAATACCAGGAGTGCTTTGCAATACAAACACAGAAGGCACTTGAAACACTTTCCTTCTAAGAAAATTAAGGGAAAATATTGGTCTGTTCTCTGGGATGCTGCAAATTCTACAAAGTACGTGAAAATAAAATGAAAAAGGAAAAATATAGAAAATAAATCAGTAAAACAGAAAAACTGTTTAGTGACTAAAATTAATCATTTAACATTGAGTATCTATAAATACCATTACATGACTTATGAAAATGATTTGTATGTATTCAAAGGAAAAAACTATTAAAACTTTCTTGAAAGGAAGTCTTATTTGTGTTTCTAGGGCTGAAAGTTGCTTCACATTAGTACACACAAGTCACATTTACACATTAAAATCACACCATGAAAAGTAATTTTAAGGAAGGCAGAAAACTGATAAGTTCAAATTCTTTCTCGAGATACAATTTTCAAGTACCAGCTCTTTAACAGCATAATCAATTCATGAAATAATTCTACAGGCATTTGAAAGACACCTGCAATCCTGAAGCCTTACAATTCAGCCTACCTTGAAAGAGGAATGGTCATTGTCTAACAGTGGTTTCTGTTCAAGAACAAAAACAAAGCAGAGAATATAGTCAATACCCACTCCTGCCCTGCAAGCCAGGTGGAATTTAAGTGGCAATTTGAGGTTCTGTTTAAGAGACAGCATTTGAAAATTTGGCCTAGTGATAAAAGAAAGACAACCAACTGAAAGAAAGCAAAAAGAAGGTGGAGGACTTAAGACACTTGCAGCCTTCTCTGGTCATACATTTGCTCTCACACTTCCACACCGAGGGGAAAAACCAAACAAACTATGAGGAATTATCTAAACACATTTATTTTTCATTATAGTAGAAATGAATTAACATGGGTATGTGAACATTTGAAGGCAAAAAAAAAAAAGCAATAGCAGCAAAGGGAGTTTTGAGATGAGGGAGGTAAGTCCTTCATCTCCCTGGCTCCTGAAAAAGAGAGAGAACACATTAAAAGTGCTGAAGAACTTTTCCACTGCCCCAACTGTGCCATGTTGGGAAACACATGCAATTTTAGTTGCTCCTCATAATTTTGACTACGTGGTTTGAGATTAAACTGATAATATCTGAGCAGAGAAATGTTTCCATAAATCAACAGATTTAATTTGTCTCATTCCAAATGCCACACCCCCCACATTTCCTAGAACACTTACAATTCCTTTTCCAACTTCTTTCATACCATTGTCTTGCTCAGCTGATGCAGAAAGGTTTTGAAAACCTTTTCAATTACTGGCCTGTAGTAAAGAAAAACAAGTATCATGAAAGAAGAAGCAGCTGATAAATTCAAAATAAGACTAGTGCACGTGTTGACCCAACCTCTGCTCAGGGTTCCCAGAGTTTCCAAAATGTTAAAGCTGCCCACACCTCATGCAACATAAACCCTGGTTTAAGAAGATTTGAGTTTGGAGTTACCTGTTCAGGTAACACCTTTTAGGTGTTGTGGCACAAGTTGGTGATGACATTGCCAGCCAAGTGCCAAAAGTTTTGGTGGCAAACACAGGGTTAGCATTGCTCCCTTTGGGAAACAAACCAATTTTCAATGATTTCTCTTACAAAGTGTTTTGCTTGTACACCTGTTGTAGCCACTGTCCTCATCCTGCACCTTCTTGCTGTGACCTCCCCACAGGTTCCGCTCCAAACTGTAAAACCCATAACCTGGGCTGTAAATGGGGCTGGCATTTCTTTACAGACACTTCACAAAAGCCCCCCCCAGGCTTACTGCTTTCTGCTTTTGAGAAATGACAGCCCCATGACAATTTTTTCCTCATGACTACATGGGACAATTCCAAATATGTGATGGGAATCGGTTACTTACACGGGAAACCTTCAGGAATTCTTCATGAAACATGATGCCTTCTGCTCCCATCTTCTAAAATCCAGTGTCTGGTGGAGCTCAAAAACCTTCTTCCTACAGAGAAGCACTGCAGGTGCTGGAAACTCCCACAGGAGCTGATGCTGTGGGTGCTGTGAGAGTGGCTTTGATGGTGCTCCCATTTTTTCCTGCAGACAAATCTCCATCATCAACTCCACCACAGTGAAATAAAGAAATGATTTTGGAACCCAGACGACTTGGGGAGCGGTTTCTTCAAACATAACAGAACACTGTGAGCTAATCCACTGTTTGGCATTCAGTTATATATGTATTTGCTCTGCAATTTCATTGTTTCAGATGCCATTGGAACGTGCCACCTTTGAAACAATGGACAACAGGGATGGGATGAGGTGTGAATGCTTATTGCAGACAGAGCTAATAATATTGCCTTTGAATGCCATCAACTGATATTTTTCTGTTCAAATGCCAGGAAAGACTTGATGCCAGCTAGCAACGTTCTGTGTCGATGAGAGCACAGTTACTCTGTAGCTGTACATGGTGATTGCATCTAAACTCTTCAAAGGAGGACAGTGCTCGAGTTATATTTGATCCTGCAGCCCCCACCAAACCCCAAAGCCCACTATCAGCACACATACTTTATCAGTGTATGGTACATATTAATATTTCATATTGATCACCATATCAAACCTAAGAGCAAACAAGCCACCATCCCTGGTCACAGCTCACACTCACAGGACACTGTCAATGGAATACTTATTAATGTAGAATTATTTGGCATTCCCACCTTGCTGTGAAAATTTAGTCCGCTCTATTCTCAATTTTGTGCTTTCTCTTAGAGGACTTTTCCATCAGGCATTTTAAAACTGCACACTTTAGCTTTCACTGAAAATCCCACATTACTCACTAAATCAAACCCATTTCCTGGCAGTAAAAAAAGAGAGCTTAGGAGCAGGAAAACTTTAAATAATGTATCTAGACATTTGCAGGTCTGAGTTCATGGATGCATTCCTTAAGGATCATATAATTTTAAATTTTTCCATCCACAAGAAGCTATTGATTAAACAAGTGAAACAAGAACTGAAAAAAACTCCCACCTTTAAAAGCAACCTTTTCACCAGCTACATAAGCTTTTTAGGAAGAGAGTGGAATTCATTATTTTAAAACATTAATTTTGAAACTCTAACAATACCTATTTTGAAACTACAATGTAGTGATGATGAAAATTATGACCCCAAATTTTTCCTTTAATGTTTCCTTTTTTAGAGTATTTTCAAATCTTTGTTTGAATTTGCTGCATGAATATTCTGGTTATTCTTCAGTATTAATGGCATTATATTTCAAGTGCTGCTACAACTGTTAGTTTACATGTTGCCACGACTTACTCATCCAACAATTCCTGGGAGACTACAAGTCACAAAAGAAAGGAGAATGCCTCCTCCCCATGCCACAAAATTCACAGAATAGTTTCCTAATGGAAAAAACATCCTCTCCACACACACACTTTAAAGTTGGAAGGTCCCTCTTCGAGTCAGGCAACTGCTCCAAGCAGAGAATCAGCGGCACAGATGAAGCACAGCTAAATTTTAATGTTTCATGCCATGTAACTGCAGTAAAATTCCAGCACTGCCCATGCCATACTGCTCCAAACCTAAAGATTTTATTACCTCTCTCTTTAGACACAAATATCACATCCTGAATACAAAAAATCCAGCCTATGTCCTTCCCTTCTCCTGTCCTCCCAGTGAACCAGAATCCATCTCAAAAGACAACCAGCAAAACCAGAACCACAGAAGCCATCATTGCTCTCTTAATGCCTCCCTCAGCTCTGACCCAGAAAACCAAATTTGGGGTTGACAGAAGACTCTACAATAACAATGCAAAGGTTTTTTACATGCTGCCAAAACACAGTTTTCAGTAGCAATGTGGTTTATTCCCTGAATGGAGAATGGCAAATATCACTAGCAAAGTTAACAACCTGAAAGGAGGTCAGGAAAGAATAGGAAAATAGAGAGTGGAAAATAACCCAATTTTGCCCTGTTAAATGTTAAAAAGGAAAGACACTGCCTACAGCTTAGCTCTGCTTCCCAGTACACTCAGCTTTGTCCAGGAGCAGGACACAGCCTGTTTGTCCAGCCACCACCAGGGGCTGGGCAGGTTGGAGGCTCTCCCTGGGGCCAGACACCATGAGAAGGTGGAGATGACACAGTCCCTGCTCAGCAGAGCTCACAATCTAGGAAAGCAAAATGACATATAGGAGCATGGAGAAGTGCAGCTCAACACACACAAACTCTGTGTACACAGAGAGAAACACTGAGAGGAACCCTTCCCACAGCACCACTGCCTCTGCCTGCCCTCTGCTAACCATCAGTGCTGGGCTGATCACTCAAAGGGACCTGGGCAAAGGGGCTCTTTGGGAGACATTCAAGGAGAAGAGTTTCTGGAGCAGTCCAGGGAGGGCACTCCATGCATGAGAGACGTTCTACTGGGAATTAAACATTTCCTTCAGGGCAAAAGCTCAGGGGGTGTGTGCAAGATCCCTGTCCCCTAAGACACAGACAGTGTGGGTTTGGTTGTGGGAGCAACGTGTGGCCACTAAAAAAGACAAGAACCACTAATGTAGGACTACACTGAGGGTGTCACTGGCCACTAACCCTCTGTGGCTGCACAGGAACTGAGGAGATGAGATGGAAGGGGTTGGAGAAGAGTTGGAGACAGAGAAGGAAAAAAAAGGCAAGATGAGGGAAAGGAGACAAAAGGAAGAAATGGGGGGAGTATTTTCAAATGTGGTCTTCTGTTTGAGTTCTTAGTGTGTTTGCAATTTATTAACTAAATAACTAAAAAACATATACAATAATTAATGTACATTTGACACCATAAAATAAACTGGACCATATGCCAACATTTACATTATGTTATTATCCTTCACTATGGAAAGGTGAGAAACAGGTTAAACAAGAGACAAAATGCTTCCCCTTACCCTTCTTCTTCCGTACTGAAGCTTGGAAATAGAAAGGGAATGAACTGTGAATCAATTCTGAAGGTAATTTTTTATATGCTAAATCCTTGCCTGTCATTTTGAGCATAAACATTATTCTTCCAGCTAAGATGTCACTGATCCCCTCCACTAAACATGTCTCTATCAAACCACAGTAGATAAAATCTGCTTTTGCCAAGATGGTTATCAGGGTTTATATTAACTCTAAGAAATGTCTCCCCTGCAGGTATCAGGCACACAGGAACAATTGTTAGTTTTCTTTCTAAATTCTTTTGGAAAAACAGTCATTTGGGCAACTTATTGATACCAGGGCTCTCAAACTATGGCAATAGGCTATTTCCAGGTCTTTGCAGGGTGAATGGAAAGGAATCATTAACACACATTATCTGCCATCTTTTGGACTAGTTAGTTTGCAAGAGAACACTGAGATGCTCTGCTTGGTATTATGAAGAACAGAATAACTAAAAACAGGTCAGTAAAACAGTAAGGAGAGTTCAGAGCCAGGCAAAGGAAGTGACTGCAATGACTGCAAGATGTATATTATTTTTTTAAAAGAAAAGTTGTTTAGCTTAGCTGGAGACATTACAAAACTATGTACTCTAAGGGAAAACCAGTGGGGAATTTCTATTTCTCTTTTCCTCCTATTACATAACAAGGGACATTCAATAAAATTAAAGGCATCACATTTAAAACCAATAAAAAAGGAAATACATTTGTACACAGCACATAATTAGTCTGTGGGATCCTTTGTCACAAGACATCATTGAGACCATGAGCTGCTTCAGTTCAGAAAAAAGGATTACACATATTGATGAGAACATCCACAGTGACAATTTATAGAGCTTTCCTCTCCAGTTTGCACATATATGTTATGAAATAAATGCTCATTCATTAGTTTAATGGGTATAAAAATGTGGATGTTCTCATAGTTCTCACAGATGTCCAATATATACACATATACATATAGAAATATATAAATTATAGATAAATACACACATACAATCTGTGGTTTATGTCAGAAGACAACTTTTAACTGATGATAGGGAGAACATTTCCTCTTGGGAAGCTTGTTCAGTTGTTGTGCAATTTAAGAATTCCTGTTCCTTCTGATCACAGCCCTTTTACAGGACAGATATGAAAATAGGGAAACCACATATTTAATTTCTACCACATGGTTTGTTAGGGTGGCAAATGCCCAGAGTGCCACACCAATGGCATCTAGGAAGAAACCAGATTTCTGCCACAGCTTTACCGGGGGCCAGAAACTCCTGGAACACAGATGGGGTTATTCTGCAGAGCAAACTGAAATATTTGCCCCACTTGGGTAAAGATATGAATGGGAAATGGGCTTAAAAATTGAAGTATGTGCCATGGCTGCTTGTTAAAAGAGTTGTGGTGGATTCTGCCAGTTGGGGGGAACAAACAGCAGCTCAAGAGCTACAGCCTGAGCAGGGGCTAAAATACAATGGTCACTGCAGGGGGGTGTTACTATTAACAAGTTATTCTCCCCCAGGAACCAGAGCTGCCTCTGCTTGGAGAACACAGTCCACTGTGGAAGGCTGAAGAGAAGAATATCCTCTATTTGAAAGCAATTTGCAAAAGAGGATGGTGAAGGGGCAAAAAGCAAAGTTTTGCAGCCTCTTAGCAAACAAAAGCACCGTGTCAGACCCAAAAATTGGCTCCAGAAATGATAGTTTACATTTTAAAACTGGAAGAAAAATGATGAAGCGTTTGCAAACTGTGGAGTCCTTTAGTTAAGCTCCTAAATTTCTTGGCATAGAAAAATTACATTTTCTGTGGTTTGCTGAGATCTGGTTAATTTTGGTCTTCATTTGGTTGTTATACCATGGAGAGGACAGTCCCCACTTGGGCACTCCTCTGTTGGTGAGACCTCCCATGGGGCCTGGACTCACTAAAGGATGGTTGGAGTCCATCTGCCCAGAAAATACTGATTTTCAGGGGCAAAAAAGGGGCCACAAGGCTTTGACTCCTTCCTACTGGCCTTCATAAGAGTCCATGTCAGAAAAAAAAAAGATTATAAAATGTAAATATTTAAATCAATGCAGTTTTACATGGAAAAATGGTTTCATTGTACAATTTATGATCATCTATTACTCTCCAGTGAGGGATGTGGTTTGTTTTTATACCCAATTATCACTTGCTAAATACACTGTTTCACTGTTATATAGAAATACACACTGGGGTTTTCTCCATGGATGTACGATTTATTCATGACATATTTCTTAATCCAGCTGCAGAAATTGTACTTTTTAATGACCTAACAGATTAAGACCAGGAAGAAAAGAACTATTCCCTTCCTCATTTCTAGAAAATTAATAAAAATTCCAGAAGAATTATGCATATCTAGGATGTGGATGATCAAGCAGAGGAACCCACAGTCACATTTCTTAAAATTAGCAAATAAAAGACTGAATGCTCAGTATTTTTTTATTACCAAAAAGAGGAATTAAGTTTATCTCATGCACAGAAGTCAAAGTGATATCATAATATGCACTTTTTTTCAGATCAGCTTAATGAAACAAGTCGGAAGTTGAAGCTGCTTTAACACTGTCAGCTTTTAAGAACAGCTTCTGGGCAGCTTACCTTTATCCACTAATGAGAGGCCACAGAAATTTAAAATAAAACAGCATTAGATGAACTGCAAACTCGGAAAGCAAAGCTAACAAAATACGACACGGCATTATTTTTTTTGGTCTGTCGATGCACAAAATGTCCCAACCAACATTCTCTTGCGGCAGTAAAGGCACAAGTTTGAACAAAAAATCATTCATGCCAGTCATGCACCGTTTGAACTCTCCAGAGATGCAGCATTCTTAAACCTGCCCTGTTCTACACACTGTGCACAGTGCCTTTAACCAGCTGGACACACACACAGCTCTATGTACAGATATTTACATCTCTGCCAAGCCATGCTTGCCAAAAAACACTTTCTTACCAAGCTCTTCCAGCTCTGAGGTCATGGACTTAGAGCGCAGGGTCAGTGCAGTGGTTGGAGCTCTCTTGGGAGGTGGAGGGGCTTTGCATGGAACAGAAGAACACGCAGAGTGAGCAAATGCACCTCTTTAAACCCGCCAAACTCACACAGACAATTTCATTTGAATTAAAAAAGAATAATCTCCACGAAATAAGGTAGAAATAAATACATCCATGCAGAGGAAAAAGCCAAGATGCTTTTCCCTGTACTGAATTTCTCTCCTGTTTCTGGTTTGGGCGTAGGTTGTTTGACACATCCTCAAGCTTTTATGTAACAGGACACATAGAAACATTTAAAGCTAAATAACTGTGCACTTCTATTTTCCCACAGGAAAGAAAGGGCCTCACTGCAGTTATGCCCCTTCTAAGGCTAAAAACCTCCTGGGAACCAGCCAGTCTCTGCCAGATTGATTTAATCTTTGAAGAAAGTGTTAAATCTGAGATATATATAATATAATAATACAATATAGGGAGATTCAAACTGATCTGAATAGTTATGGCGAGTCTGGGGGAAACAGGTGATCCTCAGAATAAATAAGATCTTAAAATATCAAGGGAATGAGGAACTAAAATTCCTTTAGTCTCCTGAAAACAAATATTTCTGGTGGTCAGAAAGAAGAGCAACATCCAAAAAGGAAATGCCAGTGTTGGCAGAGAAGTTGGAGATTCCCAGTAAATGCCACTGGCCCTGGGACACCAGGAAAAATTAAGGATTCTCGAGTGTTTTGTTCAATACAAAATGTCTACAGCACTTTGACAAGAGGTGGCAAAGCATTCCGAGGGCAGGAAAGAGGGATGGGATGGAGGGAAGAGGCTGACAGAGGTGTTAATTAGCAGGTTGTTAATGAGGTATCTGACATCTGACTGATGGCAACAAAATCCTTCCACACCATTCCCAAGGTCCAAAGACAATTCCCAGGGAACTGGTAAGGCTACAAAATGCCATCAGAAAGGGACAATACTGAGAGGACTGTGCCACTGCCTCGCCACCCGCACAATAGGAAAGTTCTCCCTAATATTTAGTCTAAACTTACTCTCTCTCAGTTTAAAGCATCGTCCCTTGTCCCATCACTCCATTTAAGGCCTATATGACACATTCCAAGAGGTGGAGGCAAAAGGTTCATTTAAAATGTGTGAATTCCATCAAGGCAAAAATAATGCAGGACCATGTTTGGACATCACATACTTTAATATAACCTTTTGCCCTCCACTCCCCAAGGTGGCCTTTTTTTTTTTCAATTTTTACTTTTTATTTTGCAATGTGAAGAACACTCCTGGTGTAGACAAAGTTTCAGTCATGGAGCCCTTGGGGTTCCAGCTCTTCACCCCCTTCTTGTGCTGAAGAGCCAGGTGGGAGGAACAGGGATTTTCAAAAATGAGTGACTAGTTAGCAGCAGCAATCTTCTCTGCTTAATGATAATTATTAGGGCTTAATGAACTCCCAGCGTGGCTGTCACCTGAGCAAACTCAGGGGCATCTCAGGTGAAGGGAAGAGTGTAAAGTCTTTTTTTGTGGGGTTTTTTGGTGCAGTTTTAGAGGGTTTTTTGGGGGGTGAGAAACACACTGAAATTCTTTAGGGAGTAGCCCTGTCTTAGGATATAGGTTAACCCATTTAATATTACAATAGCAATAACAACAACAACAACAACAACAACAACAACAACAACAATAACAATAACAATAACAATAATAATAATAATAATAATAAGAATAATAAGAATAATACAACCACCCCCAACCTAGGCTGGGAATAAAAACTTTTCCAGTTTGTACCCAGCCACCCAGCCAATTTTTCCCAAAATCTTTGTGGCACCCCAAGCCACACAAACCCCGCTTGGATAACATGGATAACATGGATAACAAAACCATTTTCACTATCCCCCAAATGACACAAAAAGCAGCTCTGTGTGTTGTCTGTTTAGGAGAGGAGAAGGGATAGTCCCTGACTGGAAAAATCCCTCTATTTTGATTTCATGTAGAGGAGTTTTCCCATTAAAATAAACTTTTTTCTACCAGCCTGAGCATGCTGCTGACTTCTGTTACTCTTACACAGGTCCCTTCTGTGTTTTGCCAAAGTTCTCAGTGATTTCAGGAGGAGTTAAATTAACCCCATCCAAGTACACTTGGAATTAATTAATAAAAGATCATCTCTTCTTTGTGCTTTTCCTCTCTTGCTACTACAAGAAATGTTATTACCAGATCCTCAAACATATACATGCATAAAACCCCATAAAGATGAACTTTCACGGCAAGCACAAGTCACTTTTGTATTAATAAGTCAACACAATTAAGTTACTCTGAATTAAACAAGAATAAGCATTTCAAATTTGAACAGCAACGTCTCTGAAACAGTATTTTGGTGTCTCTGTTTTCTTTGCTGTGAAGCAAGAGCAAAATTGCCCATCAGGAAAAGAGGAGGAGGTACCTTTCTTTCTGGCTGTGTCATCTGGATCAAGATTCCTGGTGACTGTGACAACCTTGAGCACGAGGTGATTTCCCCCCTGGCGAATCATGTTCACCACCTGCCTGTGGCCAACCTTCACCACATTCTCATTATTAACCTGAAGAGAAAGAAAAGAGTCTTTCAGATCCAAATGCAGAAAATTTTGGCTCCAGCAGTTCCAAAAACAGGAGGTGGAAAGAACAGGGAGAGTCAGAATTCCCAGGTACTGCCTTTTAATAAAAATATGTGTTTAAGAAACATGACATGATGACAGGAAAACAGAGTTATCTTCTCAGGAAATGCAGCTGAGGAAGTCAACCAAATCCTTCCCTTCATGGATTTTATTTATAACAATCAATATTTGCCTTCTGCAAGTTTTTGGAAGGATTTCATGTCCTGGAACGAAGGAACTTGGGCCATAGCAGAGTCTTCATGATAAAGAAGAGTTCATGGATAAAGAAGAGTTAACTACACAAAGCCCTGACCAGCTACTGTGGTCATGCCAATTAAGCTTCAGACTGCACTGCAACTTATATTATATATATATTTTCTCAGTAATTCCACCACTACATCTATTTCTTTGCCTTTTGCTGAATAAGTCTTTCCATGATATTAATCAATAGACACAGGAGAAAGCATAGGCATAAACACTGTAAATAAGCCTGGATAAAAGCAATTTTATTCATTCATCCAATATATAAGGAGCCACTGAAAGTTCTCTGAAATGAGAAGCATTTAGGATTGAAGTGGTGCATGTGCTATTTGAGCATAAAGGCCCTTGAGGAATGGGAGAAGAGACGCTGCCAGGATTCATGCTGGGGAGTTGGTCTCCATCCAAAATTCAACTGACTCAGTGACACTGCACTGAGATCACTCAATGCCTTTTGAAGTGAACAGTCATTTTCTTGCAGTGTTTTTGCCTCCCCTGTTTATTCTGACAAGCATCTCACTCTCTAAAGAATTGACAGT
This sequence comes from Myrmophylax atrothorax, assembly GCA_026770055.1. Classification (NCBI taxonomy): domain Eukaryota; kingdom Metazoa; phylum Chordata; class Aves; order Passeriformes; family Thamnophilidae; genus Myrmophylax; species Myrmophylax atrothorax. The sequence continues at coordinate 6,758,495 of JAOXXN010000065.1, read as the reverse complement.
TTGCAGCAAAAGCTCTCATTTAATATTATTACCTTTCAGCAGAGCAAACAGCACAAGCTGGAAATGGGGTTTCCATGCCTTTTATCAAAGGAAAAGCTTCCCCTTTTTTGGGTTTTAGCTGAGACAAAATGCATTCTAATAAAATTATGCAACAGTAAACCGTATTTTTGATACAATGCTGCAGGCAGAAGCCTCAAGTCTGGTCTGTCTACAAGCCTGAGATGCTTTCTGAGCTGCTTTTTTGGTTTCATTCACAGGGACGTAGGTGTAACACAAGCTGAACATGCAGACCTGTTGAGCAGGCAAAGATGAAGTTCTATCCCTCTGTAGGTGGAGGGGATAAAAGAAAATCGATTTAAATAGGACTCTTGCCGTTTGGTTTTATTTTACACCTTCTTAGCATCTGCTATTTAATTCCAAGAGATGATATTTATTTAGCTGGACCAGTGGCATCTAAATTTAATCTGTCTAAAACACTGAAGCAAACAGAGTTATCCATTTAGTTCTGATTTTCTTCCAGTATTAAAACCCCATTCAGGTAATTATTTTCCACAGGAAAAAAAAATTAAAATTTAAAAAAAAATCAAGTAATTAAGAATTATAGAGTGCATCCACTCTATTTTTACTGGAATTAAATTTTAAGCTTGGAAGCCAGTAAGGCTAATATAATCCCTAATGCTATCAAAAAATAGGGCCCTCCAAGCAAAACCAAAGTTAATCAAACACATGCACATTTCACTAGTGTAAAGTGATAAATGTGCACAATGCTAAACAGCTTATGCAGCATCCCATCTGTTCCCATTGCTGTGTGCAGTGATATTTAACAATTAGAGCAGGAGCAAATATACCCAACACATTCTGAAAGCTGCCTCAGAAACAAAACCTGCAAATGTGGCCAAAACACAAATATTGATGGCAGAGCTGAAGGTTCTTTAACTTCAGGAATAGTTGGGAACAGGGGAATCATGAGAGATCAGCAGAGCAGAACTTCATCTGCATCATCTTCAGCACCTCAGGGGGGAAAACTGGAGCACAATTACAAAGAAATAACTTTGGAATTGCCAAGATAAAGAAGCAGATTTCAGGGCCATTATTTCTGGTACCCTGCACAGAAGCCAAGTGATTGCAGTAAGTGGTGAGGAAACAGAGTTCAGGCTTTGTTTGATAGTTTTAGTCTGATATTACTCAGCAAAACTTTCCCAAGTGGGAATATTTTGAAGAGTCTCTCTCTCTCCTTCCACCCCAGGCAGGGGAGGGATGAGCACAGCATCTCATCCAGGCTTTGTAACCTAACTGATGGAATTAAATTTTTTACAATTGCTTTTTTACAATCAGTAAGACAAGTAAAAAAATCAGTACAACAAAACCACCACCACCAAAAATCAGTAAAATCATTAAAAAAATTCTGTTTCTCCTGTGCCAAGTATTTTGACAATCTGATGTGTTCTTGGTATTAAATGTAATCACAATCTTCAAAACGCTAAAAACCAATTTTTTCTTCTAGTGGCAAAGCATTTAGAAGAAAGCCCTATAAACAAAGAGTAAAGTTGGCTTTCAAAGGCACAAAATTGGGTCTTTCCCTCTTCCTCCATCCAAACTTTCAGGGCATTTTCTATAATGTTTTACTGCAAAACCTTAAGCTTTTATTACCTTTTGACTACTCCCCAAAACTTTCCTGCACTGAACTTTTTATCCTTCATGAATAGGTGAAAATAAATAATGGAAATAGATCCATGTTGGGGCTGGTTCTGTGCTGCATTAATGGCAACTGCTCATCCAACAAGCCAAATGCAAGGAGAGCTGTCCCAGAATTTCAGGAACTCTGCTCTATCCATTCCAGACTCTCAGGAACTCTGCTCTATCCATTCCAGACTCTCAGGAACTCTGCTCTACTCTATCCATTCCAGAATTTCAGGAACTCTATCCATTCCAGAATTTCAGGAACTCTGCTCTATCCATTCCAGACTCTCAGGAACTCTATCCATTCCAGAATTTCAGGAACTCTGCTCTCTCCATTCCAGACTCTCAGGAACTCTGCTCTCTCCATTCCAGACTCTCAGGAACTCTGCTCTATCCATTCCAGACTCTCAGGAACTTTGCTCTCTCCATTCCAGAATTTCAGGAACTCTGCTCTCTCCATTCCAGACTCTCAGGAACTCTGCTCTCTCCATTCCAGAATTTCAGGAACTCTACTCTATCCATTCCAGACTCTCAGGAACTCTGCTCTGTCCATCCCAGACTCTCAGGAAAAGCCTCCCAACTCCAGATTTTTAAAGTTGCATTTGATTATAATTTTATTTAAAATTGGGCAGTGGGATGGAAGTTACTTCTAGAGAATTGGAAAATTAAGATATGAAATAATATGATCTCACAGAGTGCAGATCTTTAAAAAGCAGCCTAAGCTGAAAGCCTGAGCTGTCTCAAACTGAGCTCAGTTTAAATATATCCCTATTTTTCACCACGTTCCACCATCACCAGGAATTATTTGATTACAAACAGACTCTGCTCTATAAATACATTTGTTTGCTTACACAGGAATATTTAGGACAGGAAAGAACAAATGTTATTATTTAAAAATGTGATTTTTTAAAAAAAGAGAATGAGTTAATGAGTGCCCTGGATGTGCTGGGCAGATTTCTCGGGTATGGGACAGGCTGGAGATTTTTATCAGAAATGCAATGGATTGAAAAAGAATAAAATGAAATAAATTAAATGGAATAAAATAAAATAGGATAAAATAAAATAAATAAAATAAAATAATAAATAACATTAAACAAAGTAAAATAAAAAAATAGCAAAAAAAAGTAAAATAAAATAAAACAGTACAATCAAGTAAAGTAAAATAGTAAAATAAAACAAAACAAAAGAGTGAAATAAAGGAAAATCAAATAAGCTAGTAAAGTAAAATCAAATAGCAAAATTAAGGAAAATCAAATAAAACAGTAAAATAAAGGAAAATAAAATAAAACAGTGAAAAAAGTAAAATAGTAAAATAACCTGCACATTGTAGGAGAGCAGATGATGAGCTGCAACATATTCACCAGAGCAGCCTTCCCGTAGGAAGGTGCAAAAGAAAAAAACCACTACCAGAGAAAGAGACCTTTGTAGAGTTTGTTCTATTAATAAAAAAAATCTTAATTTCTTCAATGCATCATCCTAATCCTTCCATTACCTAAACATTCTCATAGTGAAAAAGGCAGTCAATCATTTTTAAGACTAATTAAGTTGACAAAACTCCATCTTTCCACTTGGAATTGGTGCAGTGGCTGCAGTTGGGAGTGCAAATTCTGCCACTAAAAGCTCTTCCTCATCCACTGAAGTACTTGAAAAAACCCCACAAAACCCCAAAGCCATTCCACTCCCAAAGCCCTGACCACACAGTGTTTAAAATACACCATTTTTGGTAAATATTTAACACACACATAAACCCAATTACAATTTGTAGCAGCAAAATAAAGTGATTTTGTGGGTTGAAATGACACTTTTGCATCTCAGAGTTGTGCACGTGGCACTGTCCAAGCCTGTCACAAAGCAGTGAGAGCTTCCCAGGTTTGTCCCTGACAAGGGCATTTAGAGTTAAATATCCTGTTATTTTTATGTTAAAGCCGCTAAATTAATTCTAAATGCTGAATGGAACAGGTCCATGGTCAGCTTGAGGGTAAACAGTCCAACAAATTCTGTTGGCAACATCCTTTTCCCTGAGTATTCCAGGACTGGACTGAATAAAGCCACTTGGGGGTAGAGTTTGGAGATCCAAATGAGGAGGAAGTTAAACAGGTCCAAAGCCAAAAGATGCTTTAATGGTACTTTATGTGCTTATAAAATGCATTTAACCACAGCTGATATCAAGATTCATTGTCTCCAAAAGTTGGCACATGAGTTTAAGCTGCGTCTTAGAATAAAATAGAAAGTATTAATATATAAATGAGGCCCATAATGGGAATTAATTGATTGATTTGCCTCTGCAAACTCAGTTACTTCCATCATAACCTAGAAGCTCAAGCAGACAAAAGCAGATGGTTTCAGTCCACCAGGCTCCAGCTATTCATTTATTGGAACAGTTTCTGAAACAGTCCTTCAACAGCCTCTGGAAAATTCCTGAAGACTTTCTAATACAAATGGAAAGTTTGTTTACATTTTGACCTCCAGCACAACCATCTCTGATTGTCATTAGTATTTGACTATATCCCATTTAATCAATTTTAGTGTAAAAGATGCTTCAGATACTACTGTTGACCTGAAAGGCACTATTTTCACAGAACCTGGAATACAAAGATGTGGAAATTCCAGCTGGCATCTTGCAGTAATAATTTCTTCAAAGTAATCCCCTTGCTCATGGATTTGCCTGGACTGGTGGTCTTAATGCACAGGAGGATGCAAAGATGATGAAGCCAAGTGGGCATGGAATTGGACTAAGTGATCCACAGAGGCAACTCTGTCATTCTAAGGTGTTTCTTCTAATACAGACTTATTATAAGGAAGCACAAACCACTTTTCGGGGAAAAAAAGGAACATTAGAATTACAGGAAAAGCATCAAAATCATCAAAATGAACAGGATGGGTATGAACAGGATAAGAGATGTCTGAAGGCAACCACCCTGTGGATACTCTGCACCAGCACCACAAACCCTCAGCTGCACTGGGGAACATCTATTTCTGAGGAGGCATCTCAGATCACAAACTCCAGACTCCTTGGCTGTCATGGCAACTGCATCACATAATTTGTTGCTTAACATTTAGCCAAGCTCCATCTTGGAACTCCTTAGATTTCTTGTCCTTGTTATTCCTGTTAGGCCCAGAATGTTTGAAAAGAGCTGATGTTTTTATTCTAATTTGCCTCTTAGATGTGACAAGTTTATACTAATCAATTTTTCCTGTGCCAAACTGCCAAAAGTCTAAATAAAAGCCATGATTTTCCCCTACTCTCCTGGCATTCTGCAAACACATCAGGTGGCAGCAGCGTCCTGCTTTGGATAAAAGCAGGATAACAGTATTGTGACATAAAAACCCAGCAGCTGACCAGCCCTTCAAAGCCTTTCTTTGCGTTTTTAATGAGTCCATTTTCAGACAGATCAACTTCTAAAGATGCTCATAGGTGTTCCTGCACTTCACCCAACTTACACTGCACCCATGGAGTGTCTGACTCTCTCTCAAGGGGAATGTACACCTTATTTTCTTCTAATAATCTCCACCATGCACTGGCACTACTCCTACCTACAGCACCGTGTTTCTGAGTGTCTGAGTTACTCAGACACAGCCAGTGGAGAATGTTTGGGACAAAGTTCAGCAGCAGAATATTTGATTCTGATGTTGGGGATAAATTGGAAAAGCACTGACCTTTTTTCACAGGAGTCACCTGGTGATTTTTGCCCAATATATATATGCACACCAACACTGCACAAGAAAACACCATCACAGATTTTAATCAAATTCCCAGCTTACTTTAATTAAGGGCATTCAATAATCCTCCAGCCTTACTGGAAAAATAAGCAATGGAATAATATATCAACATGGCTTCTCACCAGCATCTTCTTGTGTTCCATCAAAAGCACTGGGCAGTAACAGCACTGTTGGAGTACAAAGCTCAGGGGTTAAGTTGGAGGTCCAACCTGGCCTCCCAAAAGGACAGCAGGGTTAGATGTTGTTCTTCATCTCTCACCCATGCCGTGATGTAAAAAGTGGAACCATGTTAAAACTAGCAATTTTAATTGACAGTTTTGCATTTTGCACATTTACATCTAATCTGGAAGGTGTTGAACGTAGCTACTGCCCTCCTGAGACTCCTGCACACAGAGCATTCCAACATCACTCAATTACTTGCACCCCATTCTATTAAAAATAATTGTGTCCATTAATCAGTGCCTGTTACTATTTTGAATCATTTGGTGTAAGCCACATTTCATTGGAGAACTTCAATTAACTTTATTGCCATTGATTGAACTGCAGCGAACCGCTATCAATTAACTCCCACTCAGGATTCATTTGTCCAGGGGCTGTCAGGTGGGAGAGGTTCCAGCATTTTTTCATGTTGGGACTTCTCTTAGGAAAAAAAAAATCTGGTGAGTTGGGTGCATCTGCTTTGCTTTCTCATACACACACCTGGAAAGGGGTCAGATTCTGAGGAAGCTTCAGAACGGTGTTACATCCAACTGGCATGAAGGAGAAGTTGGGACTTATATTTATCCTTTTAATAGAATTATAGAATAGGTTGAAAGGTATCTTAAAGATCACCTTGTTCCAACTCTGCCATGGGCACAGACACCTTTCCCTAGACCAGGTTGCTCAAAGCCCCTTTTGTCTTTTCAACATGTATTTATTTTACATGTCTGAGTTCCATGAGTACCTGACAGTTCCTTTACTTTCTGATACGTTTGCTTCTTTCCTCCTTAAAATAAACTCACTGAAGATAACTGATTTTTGAAGGTGTTTTTTTTTCAAATTCCAACACTTAAAAAACATATTCTAATTTAAAAATCAGTAGAATTAAAATGAAGTTTGAAGTGCAACAGGGAGTGTCTTACCATTCCTCTTGTGAATGTGCCTCTTACACTGAATTTGTTCTCAGATGCTGTTATGGCCTGTAAATCATGGTACACACAGCATCAAAATTAGGGTAAAACAAAGGGGCCATGGATGTGAGACTCCCTTATTCACTGGGAACTAATTACATTCATGCACAGAGAAGAAGGTACTGCAAAAATCAGACTTCTGACATTATTATTAATTATTTATTATTATTATTTAGTTGTTATTATTTAGTAGTAGTTGTTGTTGTTGTTGTTATTATTATTATTATTATTATTATTATTATTATTATTATTATTATTATTATTATTCCAAAATAATGGGATCTATTTCATTTCAAGTGAGTGATTTCTGTTACGAGGTCTTCAGCAACATAGACAGTAAATGGAGAACGGGTAAGGAGGAACTTTCCTCAGGTCTTGTTTCTGTCTAAATAGATAAATAGCACAACTTCTTGGTGAAATTTGTTTTGTTAAAATACATCAACATAATTTTTATGATAGTTTTGAGGAATAAAAACCCAGCTACCTTATGCAGCCTCTCATGAGATGCTTCTATGGCCCATGTTTATTGACATGAACATAGAACCATAGAAAAGCCCTGTGAGATAATCCAGTTCAGCTGTTCCCCAGCACTGCCAAGGCCACCACTGACCCATGTCCCCAAGGGCCACATCCACATGGCTTTTAAGTCTCTCCAGAGATGGGGACTCCACTTCTACCCTGGGAAGAACAAATGCCACCCAAGCTGCACACTCAGCAGTGGGCAAACAGCCTCCTGTCCCTCTGCTCTAATTTGCTGCCAGTCCCAG